>JAVKLF010000110.1:11869484-11886859 GCA_034783495.1 Millerichthys robustus | reverse complement strand
ATATATAATTTATTTTCGAATTGGGACTTATTATTTTGATGTGGGGTGGGATTTTCTAAAATTAAAATCCTGCAACAAGGGCAAGATGTCTTTTTGTCTTATTTATTTTGATGCTTTTTGTGCCAGTAATTGAAAAAGTATTCTTTTTTTTCTGCCCACGTTTTTGTTATGTGACAGCTGGAAAAGGTTAAAAGCACTTCTGCAGCTTTGAGTAACGTGAAGCTTTTATAGAAAATGAACAAACGATTTTCTTTTCTTTAGTTCAACTTTGGTGACATAAAAGGTTGGCACTCTGGGTCTGAAACATCTGATACTAGAATCTGGCCTCAAGCTTTTGCCTACGAACATAAAAAGTGGCAAACAGATTATTTGATCAAAATATTTTATTCGCGACAAAGAAAATGAGAAAAGTAGTTTTGTGCTTTTTCCTGCAAAGATACTGGGAGAGTGTAAAGGTTAGCAGGCGGTGACTTTGACTTTAGCCTCTCAGCAGGACAACACTGGCCCACCACCCTACGGAGGCCAAAAAGACCTAAAAGACAGCACGAACCCAAATATGGCCGTCTGACATTCTTTCCCAGCAGGCCATGTAACCTCCCCCACCACCACCACCACCACTTATTTAAGCTCTCCTCTTTCAGTAGCTCCTCCAAGTCACATCTAAAGCCTCAATAGTCTGATCTGCTGCGTTTCACAACTTATAGCAGCTTTACAACACAAGCAGGGTCACAATCCCAATCTGGAGAAAATTCACAATGATAACATACACAGGGTAGCCGTAATGTGAGCATGAAACAAGCTGGGATTTATTAGGACTGACATCCCCTTCTTCACAGGAGAGGCGTGCCGCTGTGATTGAATCCTGGAAATAAAAATGCACGACAAAAGTTCACAAATCCCCCTCTGTGGCGTTACCCAACACGGTGCTTTATTTTTAGCTAAATCTTCACGTGTGAGCGTAGGTTGTAAGCTTCACACGTCAGGCAGCTCATCTACAGGTGTGCAGGTCACTTCAGCCACATTAGGAGTGGACGTTTTAATCAGGGTAAAAAGAGGCCCTTCTATATTTGCAAGTCTTTTTCATGACTTGTGATCTGAGTTTTCTTACCTCCTTCTGAGTCTCCACACCAGTGCGGACAATTTGGTGTTTTAGTTTGATTGGGAGTAATCAATCAAACTGACTGAGTCCTTTCATCCCTTTCCTGCCTAAACAGCTCTTGAAATGAACTTGAAAGTGACTGGGAACGGTCTCAGACTATTTAATCGCATGTGTCCAAAAGATGAAGAGCATATCTCTGGACAGCACAGATGTTTTTGCTCACAATAGGTTTCTGTGGGACTTGTTCTTTTTTTTTCCCATTTAGTATCAAAGTTAAAACTTGTTCCAGCTAATGTGGACCGGAATAAACAATCAGCTCAAGTCAGACTGCAATCTCTTTCATCATCTGGAGAAAAACAAGAGTAAGTCAGGCATCTTTCATCTGCCATCTCTACAATCCAGGATAACTGAAGCGTGAAACATAACTGAGCTTAAGAGATGAATGTTGCATCCCAGTCTGAAAAGTGAAGCCAATAAATGAGAACCTCGTCGTTTCTGAGGGGGTGACTTGTCTGATTGTCAAAATAAGTCAGATTGTATGAAACCTTCGTCAGAAAAACAATCCTTACCTTTCAATTAATACAAATAATATATTGTTACTCGTTACAACGTTGTTTAGTTTTGATAAGACTAAAGTAGTGTAAGCTTTAGCATGACATAAAGCATCACGTCAAATTGAGTTTGTCGTAGCCGACGTCGCCTCAGTTCGCATTTTCTGGCTTTCCTCTAACTTTGGTTTATGGCGGCGTTTCAGGGGAGCTAAACAAATTTGTAGTGTTAGCGTTAGCTGCTCTGCGCGTCCTTCCACCGATGGGCTCACATGCATGCTTGATAGTGAGCGTGCATTACACAAAAATATGTCATCATCATGGCACTAATTGCAGTAATTGCAAAGTGGCAAATGTTAATTGGTGACAATGTTTCTGACAATTAATTGTATACGATACAATTTTGCCCAACGCTAGTGTTATTTTTAACCCTTGTCCAAGAACATAAACAGTTGAACCAAACATATTGCATTGGAATACGTCAAAACTAGATCCTGTGATAGTTATAGAATATTTTTGAAAGAGAAAAAAATGTTCCATATGAGAGCTACTTTGCCAGCTCAACCTGTATTCCTTGGTTTGAAGTGTACCCTAAGAATTTTCTGAAAGGCCAGACAACCACTCTGCTTTCATTGTACGTCTCAAAAGAAATGGGGGAACAACCTCTGGTGTGACTGCACAAGACATAGGAGTAAAACAGGGGTGACATGGGACTAAATGTCTAAATAGCTCATAATGTAAAAAAAAAACACTTTTGAACCCATCCTCATTCTAAAATACTCCTAAAGTGCTTTCTGTTTGTTTGTTTATTTGGTTGTTGATAATTAGGCTATGCAACGAGCATCAGAATAAAAAGTGGAGTTCCGTGATTTAACTAAGAACACATTCCATAAAACTGGAGGGTTTGGAGACTGAACTATTGATCTTTGAACCACAACCACTCCAACAGTACACAAACCAACTTTGATCAGTAGACTTCATAATACATGTGGTCTATGCTGTGCTGCCTCCGAAATAATTTTTCACGGTAACAGATTTCTTAACTGACAATCTAAAATGACTCACGGTTGGCAGAGTTTAACCAGGTCTTGATCCGTAGTTCCCGGATGGAGTCCGCGGATATACAGGTTTGTTTTACTCAGCTGTTCCCCACCTCCACCGCTGCTGTTGCTGCTACCGTTAGTGTTGGGACTGGGGGGCGCCATCTGGTGGCCGGAGGACACATAGGCTTGCTGCGCGACGAACAGAAACACAAAGACACAAAAGACTTAATGTTCCTGAAAACCTGACAACCAAGCAAGAATCATTTTTGATACACATAAAATTCTATGGATGTGGAGGTTTTACAAAAAGGAGTGTTTTGATACGTGTGAAAATACAAAGTGATGCTGCATCCAACAGATGATTATGTGGGAGCTGTGTAAATTGATATCACACAGCCCTCGTGTCAACACTCAGTAATACTGTGTTCTAAAGGGAATGTGGGGCCTCTTGGCCGGCTGCTCCACACAGGGAAAAATGGGCCTCTTATGCTTATACAGTGTTGAGAATTATTCTTTTTACTAGCAGTGGAACAAAATCCACAATATGTAGATATCAAACAAACGTTCGTTTCTTCCAAATGTGCAGAATTACGACTGATTACAGGACATTCTTTCTTGTCCAACTTCTGCATTTATTGTCTACAAATAAAAAGCAGAACTAAACTCCAACTATTTGCAAAGATTTACACTTCTTACTATTTAAAACTTTCTAAAACCTCAAGGTCAAAACACCAAGATAGCACATGATGCTCACATTACATGTAAGACTAACAGGCATCATAATCCACAGGGTTAAGATGCATAAACAGGATTAGGTTTTTGTCACAAGTTACACAAAACCTTTGAAAATCATTTACTGTCATTCTTCAAGAGTACATTTTTTATTTAAGAGTGGGATGTACTGTTTAACAGCACTGCTCTCCCTCAAAACTCTGTCACTTTAAGGTAAAAAAACCAATCTTTCTTGCTTGCAAATTTGCTCTGCTTCCATCAAAATGATGCCCCTGATCTTGGATTTATTTCTGCACAAACAAATGTTTGGTGCTCCCGTTCCAAACATTTTGCAGAAAACTTTCTCAGTGTACTCTTAAAACACATGCTTTGAAATTTTCTGTTCATGCTTGCTTTGCAATCCTGTCAGAATTTCCAGCAACTAAAATGAAAGTAACCAATACCTTCCTGCACTTTTACTTTGCTACATTGAATTCACACTTAAGAATAACTAATTTGCTGTGTTTAGCTGCACACTGTGCTAAAAACGGCATGATTGCCCAAAACTACATACCTATTATAAAGAAGCGCTCAGCTAACTAAGCAAAGACTAATTCTGATATTAGTTAGCCATCATCTGAAATGAGCTAAAAAGAAAACCCACAAGTAGGTGGTAATGGTTCTGGTGGTTGTGGTTACATGTTGTCATCCTATTACCCGAGAATTTTGATAATATTTAGGAAGTGCATATTGTGAAAATGGCTCTTATATGTCCGCAAATACAAACCCTTCTCTACGCTGCCTCCAGTCATTTACGAATGTAGTTACAAAAAAGTATTGCATGCCTACACAACTACATGCCTTTCTGGCTCAGAGGTGTAAAAGTGATGAGTTGACAAGAAATCTTGCTCTTAAATTGACAATAAATTACCACCATAAAAGCTTGTTTTACCAAACAACACTGAATCAGGAGCACTTAATTTAAAATTTCAATAAAAACACTTCCATGAGCTTTAACATTATGTCAACAGTTTTTACAGTGAAGCATTCACAGTGACCTATGGCACATCTGTTACTCTTGTGCTGTTTAATCTGCCTGCCAGAACAAATTGCCCATGAATGCAAGTCGTGGACTAAAGCCATCAACTAGTCTGTGCTTCACTACAAGGAACATGAAAGGATGTTGCACAACTACTAATGCATCTTCTAATCTCATCTCACCGTGGGACTGTGACTGTCCTCTGAGATATCAAACAGAAGATTGCGTAACCAGACACGCATTCATTTTACTGGTATAAACAAAGGTGGATTTGTAACTAATTTGTCCGTCAAGAACTCTGGGGGGGAAAAAAGTCCCCTCCATACAGGATTCAGTCTGGTGGCTGTTTTCCAAAACTGTATGATGCAATTAATAAGAAGAAAGCTCGGCGCTAACCAGGCTCAATAGACCTTGCTCGTGTCCTGTCAGTTTGCTGCGAGAAAATGACTTTGATCACGTTAATTTAGATTTCTTTAATTCAATGTTCCACATGAATGAGTTAGAAAGACAAATATGATCTCTGGCTAAGCTGAGCGGAGTGCAGCTGCGAGGCTGGAGAGGCATATCGAGCATCTTATTGGAAGGGGGCGACAGGGGGATAATGGGTTAATTCGATGAAGGATGGAAGGGTCACCGATCAGCCGAGTGGTGTTTAGGAAAAGCCCAGCAGGACGACTCAGTCACACAAAGACCACCTACAATATCAACCAATTCTGCTAATTAGACAGCATTCAGAAGACACAAAGCCCCTCTAAGACAGCCCCTCTGACCTCTACTTTGTTAGCAGCAACTTCAAAAACAAGACTCGTTTCTCTGGGAATGAACCCTAACCCTCGACACAGCTTCTTTCATCTTAGACAGATAAGGCAGATGTAAAAACTTTGCTGTGAAAAAAGAAGAAAAGATGTTCGTATTTTTCATTCTAACAATTTTAACACAAGTAAAGGA
This sequence comes from Millerichthys robustus, assembly GCA_034783495.1. NCBI lineage: Eukaryota > Metazoa > Chordata > Actinopteri > Cyprinodontiformes > Rivulidae > Millerichthys > Millerichthys robustus. Next base: position 11,881,471 of record JAVKLF010000110.1, on the reverse strand, counting down.
GACAGACAAGAATGAACATGTTGCTCTGAATGTTTCAATAAACAAACAAATAAAAATTAATATTAACATATTTTCTTCAAGGTGATGTTAATCAGCCGACAAACCTTTTAGTGTCTGTATAAAAAAAAGAATAAAAAAATAAGAAAAGCTGGTCAAACACGGCCTTGGTTCATGCGCAGGAGTTTATCTTGTCACGGTGTAATTCATGATGACTATGTTTCGAAGGCAGCTAATTTGTGAATGAAAGAACAGGAAAGCAGAGACCTATAATCTCATTCATAAGAGTGCCAAAACCTGGCCATCTATCCGACAAAACTGGGAACATATCACCACACAACCCATAAATCATTTGTTTTGAGCCACACACATACTCACACACACTCAGTAGACTGGTTACAAAAGGCTTAAAAGAGGATAAACCTGAGTCTGGTTAAGTGAACGGTTATGTTTCTCTAATTAGTGACTGATCTAGGCTGATTTTAGAGGGTACAGCGATGCTCTGATGACCTTTCATTGTACTTAAAAAATGACACTTCACTTCCACCCTTCACTTTAAAAACAGAACAATGATGAATTATACCTCTAAAGACAGAAATCCATCTGGTATGACACACTTAAATTTCTAATAAAGCATGATTTTAAATCATCAGAATAATTAAATCTGAAGCATTAAAGCTTGAAGCCGTATTTGCTGCCGCTCTGATTCGTGAGGACCTCAGGCTTTCTTGGTGATTTTCCTTTGTAGTCGTGATGCTTCCTTTCTGTATCTCTGGGTGTCTGAAAATACCTCCGGACTATTTTTAGGACCAAACTAAAGATAAAAATCAAGAACATCTCTATAAATAAAACTGTTTCCTGCACCTTTACGAGACTTAAAAGCTGTCAAAACCTGCATATGTCAGAAACTGTGCTGGTGTCCTTTATCTCCCAAAAGGATCAAGAATCTTCATTTTGTTTTAGGTTTGCTGATGATAAAAACAGAAACTAGAACCAACTTGTGTATAGAAGCATTTTCAGTGGATAAAGTGAGTTTTTTTTGTCTTTTGTTCAGTCCCTGCAGGCCTTGTTGACCCTAATTTGACCCACTGGATTCCATTGATTTCCTGGTTGTCGGGAGGTCTGTTTTCTTTCCCTGCCCTGCTCCCGACTGAAGCTCCCGCCCTTTCCTCAGGCGGAGAAGAGTTGAGGTTGTCCAACCAGCTGACGAACTTACACTACATATTTGCAGATTGATGGCTCGCCTGAATGAGGACGCAGCTCTGCAAAACTAAAAAGTTACACTGACAATTTGCTGTTTACCATTAAACTTCACTTTAGGCACAGACAAAAAAAATGTAATGGGAATTCCATACTGGAGTTAGTCAATTCTGAAGCTTGAACAGAATTTTTCATGAGTAACATGTGTAACCACATTTTACTTTTTTCTATGTTGGAAAAATTCCGAGCGCCAAAGTTTAACCAATAGTTATACATCTATCCAAACTCTGTCTCGTTAAGAATACCTGCTGTTGAAAACTAACGTGAAACCTTAAAAAATACAAGCTAAAACAACATTTTAGTGTTAGCTAAGGGTTGTCTTGTAAAGTGGTGAGTTATACTACTTGCTGCAGACAGGAAATTCTCTGTGTCTGCTCCTGATCTTATCACGAATGAGATCTGCATTCCAACCAGGTGACAGGGACACCAAACTCACGTCCCGACTCGTTCCTCAATCCTCCTCTTTTCAGCTTTCTTCCTTCCCTATGTGTTTATATAGTAGCCCACTAACCCCTCTGATGGTCTGTCTGCTGCTGGTCACACCTTGATGTACATACAGCGGACACATTGGCACGCACAGGCTTTTCGAGCCAAGTCGAGTCAAGCTGCAGAGCTTCGCATCAGATATATGCGAAATCGCAGGCCCAGAGCTCGGCTAGAGATCTGACAAAATGTGAAACACACTAAGTGTCTGGCATCAGCTGCAGCGCCTGGCATCAAATTTCTAAGAGCTGTGCTTTCTCCAAGGACTCCGTCTCTCTCCCTTCGCCCCGCATGATGCTATTGGCACTTGGGGGAAGGTGTGTGGTGGGGGCAGATCCAAAACATCTGACACAGTAAACAAAGGCAGACAAACATATACCTGGCAGAGAGCCAGAGGAACAAAGGTGGCTGCACGGAACAGTTCAGCAAGGACGAAGTCTCCGCAGCGGAACGGCATGAAAACAGCAAACAATACGTGCATGTCATGCATTCGATGTTGTGAAGTTTTAAAAAATTATGTTTTTAAAATCCTAAAGCTTATTTTTTGTGCATGAAAATGAATTTTTTGGCATGTTACAGTGTCAAGTTCGACTTACTTTCAAGCCTCTAAAGTGCAGGATTCAGACTAGTGGGTAAATCCATTCAAGTGTGTCTGAGATAGAAATTCAGAATGGAGTGTTTCAACGTGTGAAGAGGAACTTGTTGGTCTTTTCTGTGCGGTCAAAACTTTATATATATAACTTATATATAACTTGCAAACGTGGAGGGTTTAGATTTATAATGCAGATTGTTGACATTAGTGCTGGTCAATGACACATAACTCTCTGCTCTTTGTCAATATGTAAACTATTCATTTAAACAATTTCTGGGTATTTAAAATGTTACAGGAGTAGAAGCTCAATAAAAACAACGGAAACAGAAACTAAACTTGCAGCCCTTCGAGCACCTGATTTGTCTGTTGTTGTGATATCACAATAACAGGTTTTAACCCCGTTTTAGATAAACTTTTATCTCCATTAGTTTGAAGTAGTGGGACAAATCTGTTTTGAATCAGAGAAGCAGGCCTACAGACAGACATGTAGACACACAAACTTACTGAACATGGAAAGTACTAGGTAGGCAAATGAAATGTTTTTAATTTGGCATATGACCTACAACATCAATCCATCCATTATTTTTTATCGTCTACTTCCTTTCGGGGTCACTGGTGCCCATATCCAGCAGTCACAGTGTGAGGGGCGGGGGACAGCCGGGACAGGTCCCAAGTCCATCACAGGGACACATAGAGACAACCACGAGGTCACACACAAGACCACAAAAGTTGGTCTAACAATCATGTTTTTGGTTTGTGGGGGTAAACTGGAGTACCCGGGAAAACCCACGCCTGCATGGAGAGAACATGCAAACTCCACCGAGCCACAATTTGATCCAGCAAACTTCTTGCTGAGAGGCAAAAGCTCTACCAACTGAGCCACTGTGCAATTTCTGTAAAACTGACTATTTTTTGCATCAGCTAAGGTCAACTAGCTGTGTCAGCCACCATGAGTTATGTTGATGACACTGGGGTGACAGCGGTGACAGGAGGTAGGGGTTTGTTCTGTAACTGGTGGGTTGCAGGTTTGAACCTCAGCTCCACCCGTCTCAGCCGTTGTTTGCTTGGGCAAGACACTTCACCTGCCTTTGCCTGCTGCTGGTGGTCAGGCCCCGGTGCCTGGCAGCCTGAACTCTGTCAGCCTGCACCAGGGCAGCTGTGGCTACAATGTAGCTTACCACCAACAGTGTGCAAATGTGTGTATGAATGCTGAATGTTCTAAGCAGTGATTTGGCCAGCCTCCTACATGTGCTGCAGCCTCTCCTCCCTGAATGCTTTATCTTTAATGGCTACCATCAATAACATGGGGATGCAATACGGATCAAAATATTTTGATAATTTTCCACATTTTATTTCGCCCATACTTTTTATAATTTGTATTACTGCTGATGGTTTAACAGAAAAATAAGAGGATATATATAATATCAAATGCTTTCCTTTTCATACATCAGCTGGTTTCAGTTCCTGTTAGTGTGGCAGGAAAATCTGCTCGACTTACTGTAGGTACTGAAGTAATCAATCACATTGAACTTAGCCCTGCTTTTGCCCCAGTTTCTGGGTCAAAGCTTTGCTTATCGTTACTGCAAGGAGGGGGAAAAACATCTTTCTCACCAATATAAATCCAAGTTTGTACAGTTCAGACCAAGATCCTTTTAACAGGGATTTTACTCATCTTCAGGTTACATATTGATTAAGACAGGGTTAAAGTCACCAACAAATCACTTTCACCATAACCTTTTTTACAAACCAAGACTAAAACTTAAACTAAATGCACAACCAACTCATATTTTAGTTGATGTTTAGGCAACTGAAACTGGAGAAATGTTAAAATGACTGAATTACGACTGAAACTAAATTGAATTTCTTGTTAAAAGCAATCCTAAAGTGAAAGTAAAACTTCTTATTTACCAACTTAGACATCTTAATTGTCCACAGTTTTTGATGATCTATACCAGTTTGTACAAACCAAACCATTTTGCTTAAAGTGAGATTTAAAATTTAAAAGTTAAACTTTAATGTGTCAGAGTACAGGTAGAAAAAGAAAACCTTTAGCTCATTCTAACATTCACATGACAAATGCACAGGTTGCATCAGGTTAAAATAATAAAAGCATGTATTTGTTCTACCAGGTCACAATAGTTTTTTAAAAACATGTTTACTTGAGATAACAGCTGAAACACGGCTATGCCTGCCTGAGGGCTGAAGAATGAAAAGTTATAGCCCCTGAATTTCAAAAGTCTTTGCAGACTTCCCATGAACGGCCTTGAAAGGGCCCCCGCCTTAAACAGGAGTCCCCCTTTAATGTTTAAAGTCTAAGAGTTTCTTTTCATTCTTTTCATCTATAGTTGCTCTTTGGCTCAGTGAGATCTATGATGAGGCATCCAGAGCTTTAAATCACAGCAGTAAAGTTGACATTTGTTGAAAAGGTCTACCGCCGGGGAAAGAGAACAAAAATTTAAATGAAAAAGCACAACAACGCGCCACTCGATGAGACCTGCGATACCTTAAGGAGCGATAAGCCGCTTCTTGTTATTTTTTAAATTTTCCATCCAGGAAGCCCTCTGCGGAAACCAACTCAATTTCATTTGAGAACAATAATTCTATTTATCTTAGACAGGAAATGAGGTGCGGAGTCCGGGGGAGGAGCAGCTGACTTTTGGCACAAGTGAAACCCAACACCTTTTCAGTCACAATAATCACTTCACACAGAAGGAGCCCTTCTCTCTTGATGAGTTTTCTATTCACATTCATGTCTTTATTTTATGCAACAAAGGTATAGAGCGAATGAGACAGGAAACAACGGGGTGGGGGCTTGAGCATGGAATGCTAAACTTGACCTTTCAGTGAACCAAAGCTCCGCAATTGGTATTTAATACTCCTTCTTTTAATTATTCCTTTGAGAAAAGACTGAACCAAACCAAAATGAACTTTAAAACATCGGAGGACTTTCAGACATCCCTATCACTATTAGCAAAACACTCACTAAGAAAAAACAATGAATTTAACATGAAGACATTGATCCACAAACCAAAACAAAAATATATTTTTGCATTACTTCAAAAGTCTAGTAAGAGTTGGGTGTAATTACAGGTCGACTGATGTGGGGGTTCATGAAAAGCATATAATTGTAGCAGTTTATTGTTCGCAAACATTACAAATCAGTAGACTTTAAAGATGAGGATGATTTGAGTAAATGTTTACAGTAAGGTGTATGGTAGTCTACCTTTTAGCAACTGTACAGGTTGTTTTTTTATTTAAAATCTTACAATGTTCTCTGTTTGATATGAAATCGAAGCAAAATATTCCAACTTGTTTCCTTTAAAATCTGCCAATAAGGCACCCTGGTTACAATAAAAGCTCTCCTGGACTGAGACAAAAGTGCTGTGTCACATCTTATGAGTCCGTGGCATCCACAGACGTGTTTGTATGTGAATTAGCTTAACTTCCTCAGACTGATCAGTTTAAGAAAAGTGGCAATAATCAGTCAACTCAATCATCTGACCAAATACAATAATCTTCCTATAATCAAAGTTTTCATCAACATTGATTCTGTTAATATTTAGACATATCTGGTCTAATTGATTTAAATCTGTCAAAACAAACAGCAATATTAGTTTTTCTGTGACCTATTTTTTTTTTTAAAAATCTAATGGTTTTGTCTTCAAAATCAGCTAAATCTGAACCAGCTACAAAAACAACACCTCAGCAAATTATATTCTGATTAATAGGAAAAGCTGCTGTGTGGAGAAAGTGCTGGTGTAAATCCCAGTCAGATCATCCCTGATGCAGCCTAAAGGCAAAATAAAAACTTCCCACATGCAATAAACGGCGAACGGAGAAACACTTAAGGGATTTTACAGTCATTCGGAGGTGTGCAGGAAGTGTTTGCTTGTAGAACTGTTGTACAACATTTAAGAAAAGATTAATTAAATGCATATGTACTGAAAAATAAATCCAAAGTAACAGCTGATGTGAATGACTTCAAGAGATCCATCTACTCCTTTGTTTACAGAGAACATGAAGTACGAATGTGTCAGAAGCACTCAAAGTAAAACACCTCAGTCAACTAAACAAAAACCTTTTCCTTAACATTGACCAAATGATCCGTCTGCCACTACTGAACTGTTTGATTTTAATGCTTTTAGACCTAAATTTGTAACCTAAACCAATGGAAAGTGAAAACAGAGCAAACGAAAATGAGAAAACTATAACTTTACAAACACAAACATCTGTTCAGTACAACATCCTGAAGCAAAGCTATCGACCTGATACTCCTTTAACAAACAGATCTTCCTATAGTTTTGAAATTAACAGAATGTTCCTTCATTAAGTCCTCTAAAACGCAACTCACACTGCAAGCCTCAGCCAACAACTGTGACCCATATCACTCTGTAGGATGAAAGAGTTAATAGATGTCCGACTGTACAAACTTTTGCCTCGTGAGAATTTCGGTCCAACAATAAAAGGAAATTAAGCGCTCCATTGATTCAAGCTAACAACCAAAGATTTTCTAAAAATGATTTTCACAACAAACGATCTTGTCTAACATGGACAGAAATGGCGCAGTGTGACCCCGACTCGAAACAGTGGTCTAGTCTTGGGTGGTATGATGGTGTTTAGGTGTTGAAATATGGTGACGGTAATAGTCCCGTGAGGTGATGTGCCAAATCTCCACAAGGCTGCTAATTTGACTCTGCATGCAAGTGCAACCATCACCTATTAATCGTGGTATTTGTCGTTATCGGCTAAATGATACAATTAATCGTGATCATTTTTTATGCCAGTATTGCCCAACCCTACTGCAGTCTGATAACGGTCCCATTGATATTATAACAGGATCACAGGATGATAATACGCCATGTCACCGTTCAGGAGCTACAGAGGCAGGGATGAAACAACAACAAAAATATAATATGGCGTGTTTAATTTAATTCAGAGACAAGAATAATCAACTCTGAAAAACAGACTGTAGGAAGTGAGAGTTTGCCTTTTTTCCCCCTTTATTTTTTGGTGAGGATTGGCCTTGAGAAGCACAGAAACTCTGTAAGCTTGACATACGCTTTCCTCGTCTGCTATTGCTGCATGTTAACATGTGAATTTCTCAATAAAATGAAAAACGTTTAATTTGCCAGCAGTGAATGTTAAACAGTAAAGCGCTAATTCTGGGAATACAGTCATCATGTTCTGGTGGGATTTGTCGAGGGGCGGGGCATAAATCTGTTTTCTGATGAGAAACAAGGCAAAAAAAGAAAAAGACAAAACCACAAAAAACCCTAAACTTCACCAACTTACGCAGCAGTTGGAGAGAATATGAGGCGCAGATATAACAGCGAAGGTCTGACTGTCCGAACCACACGGTGGAAGAGTCGGAAATCATTTTGGAACAAGTTCTTCCAGCCCTGCCTCCCCCTCCTCCTCCTCCTCCCTACCCCCACTTCCATAAACACATCCAGGCACGGCACAGTTACCCAGAAAAAAAGTTGCTCCCTCTCCCGCCGCTGACTTTTACTCGAATGAGTGAGCAGAGCCGTATCGACATAGCCCCTCCACCAACACACCAACACACACACTTCGAATTGTATCTTCTGGGATAAATAAGCGCGCGGTCAGCGTGACAGGACCCGAGCAGGACAAACGTCCTCCCCGCCACCGCACGGCTCTGACGCACAGCACGGAACGGAACGGGCGCAGGACGTCCACTCCACCAAAGTCTGAAGTTAAATTCAGTCCGTTTAGCTTCTGAAGGACACTGCAGCTCACTGTCACAAGCTCTCTCTCTCTCTCTCTCTCTTTTTTTTCCCCCTGTCGCGACAGACGCGGGGATTGTTGCGCTGCTGCTGCTGCTGCTGCTGCTGGTGTTGCTCCGAGGAGGAGGGGGGAGAACAAGCCGACAAATGAGACAGAGGAGGAGAGAAAACCCGAAAACCTGCTTTTTTGTTTGTTTCTCTTGTCTTATTTTTACCTTTTTGTTGTTTCTGCTGTTATAGCCGCTGTACGGGTTGAGTCCTGCCCTTGGCGGTACGGAGAGCAGCATTTTTTCTTCGGCGCTATGTCCGGAGCGGCGAGCACAGCACAGCCCAGGCTGCCAGCTGACGTCAGCAGCTGGGGAAGTGAGAGCCTGGAGTCCCGCTGCCTGACGGAGAGTGGTGCTGCTGCTGCTGCTGCTGCAGGACGGGAGGGGTGGGGGGGCTCTCCTCCCTCTCCCGCCCTCCCCACTGCTCGCCCCTCTACAGGAGGTCCCGGACTCTACTTCTGAAGTGGGGGCAGAGCTCACTGTCTGGACCTGATCGAGTCCACTCACTTGAGGATTTTTAATAAAGGGACACGAAACGGTTTCATTGATAAATGCATCAACTGACGGCCCGCGGGTTACTTTCCGCCAGCAGGGGCTCCTCTTCTGGTCCACATGGGTGGAAACAAATGATAAATTATCAAGCAATATAAACTTAAAAGATTTGTGAATTTGGTAAATGATTTCTTTGTTGTAACAATGCTTCATAGCAATAAAGCTGAAACCGTTGAAAAACCTGTAAAATTCCCTTTTAACATTTGTAAGAAACATGCGTTATGAGCAGTAGAGCTGAGTATGTGTTTTGTGTGCATGAAATATTTGCCAAATCTTCACCGCCATTGTCAAACAGCTTAGTTAGCTAGTTGTTGCTACTGACACATGTTTTGAGCTTCTGGAACGCCAAGGTGCTTCCAATCAGATGCCTGATATAAGATTTATTGCCAAGAAGCATTGTTGCAATATAGATACAATCTACCAAGCACAAATTTCTTGTGCTAAGTATTTAGGAAAAATATGTGCTTTGCACGTTTCCCTCAGACGTAAAGAATTACTAAACTCCACATACATGAGTGCTTCTTTTTTTTCTCCTTTATTGCTATGAGGAGTTTTTTAATTGAAAAGCTGCAGTTTTTAGTAGGAGAGCTGGAGTATTTTTTCTTACTTTGGAAAGTGTTTTTTTAAATAGCCTACTCAATTTTTATAAGAGAAAATGCAATTTCCATGTGAATAAGTGGTGCAAATAGGAGAAAACAATCCTTTAAAAAAACGTTAGGTATTTAATCTCAATTACACCTCCAAGCTGAGGACTGTTGGTGATGAGTCATTTTTATCTCTTGATCACAAGTCATTAATTACTTCTTTACAGGTACTAGTGCTGTGTAACATATACAATAAGTGTCGGTAAATACTTTGGTCATGTTCACATTGTACTTTCTCAATTGTGTTTTGTCTGGGTAAACGCATCACTGCAGGCTGAGTTTTTGAGTAGGTATCGGAGACCAATGTTTAAAAAAACCTGCTCAACTAATTTTAGTGTATTTTTCTTACAGTTGAATGCAGCATTTTTAAAGTAATTATGGAAAAAAGATCTAATCTGCAAATCTGAAGCACCCAGTTAGATATCAAGAACAACAACAAATCCTACTTTCACTCACAGGACACAGAATCTGACAAACTGGACCTCAGCAGACATTGTCAGCGGAGAACAGCTTCAGACACAGTCTGAAATAAACAGCATGATCCAATAATTGAGAGTGGTCACTGTGCAGTTGGTCAAATACATTTTATGCCCACTTTAATGATGTCCTGCAGTTTCCTCTGAAGGTCACGGGCGAAAGCTGTTAAACTGCAGACATGCACACAGGCTGCTAAATCGGCACATTCAGCATCAGTGTGAATGAGTCAGACCCTGAAATTACAGTTCACTTCTTATTCATGGCTTTCTAGTCACTGACTATGATTTCTTTTATACAACTGAGGATTTTTTTCTCACTCTCTCTGTCATTTTTTTGTCAGAAACTGGCCAGAAAAAGAATATTGATACTAAAAGCTGACTTGTAGCCAGTGCACATCTTTAATTCTCTCCTGAATTTTTAAGATGGTTAACCTGGCAAGACAAAAAATGTTTTTTGTATTCCTATTCTTTCCAGCATCCACAGCTCAATCTAACAGCACCAGAGATTCTTCTTTTAGAAACACACACACACATATATGTAGGCTATACATATATACAGTATATACACACACATATATATATATATAGAGAGAGAGAGAGAGTCTCTTTCTAACCCAGTAATCCTAACTCCCACCTTTTCTCATCAGACAGCCAACTCTGTACAGAACCATTTGGGTGGAAAATAATTAGAAAACGACAAACCCAGCAGTGTGAATGAATTTTTTTTTAATGAATCAGGATCCCAGACACTCTGCGTTTTCCAGTCTGTGTCACTTCATTACGCAGCCCACAGGAACAAACAGTCACATTGTTGCACTCAGCAGAACCTCAGTCCGGCCCGACCAGCTCCTCTGACGGCACCAACAGTGTTTGTGCATCAACAAGATAGTTACTAAGGAACCAGGGGCCCCTCCCTCCCCCCAGTGTTCTGGTCTGCAAATACATATAAAACTGAACCACTTTTTAATGCTTTTCATGTGGAAAATATGCCCTGCCCCCCTTATCAAAAATAAAAAATAAAATAACTGTCCAAATCCTGACAGTTACAATTTCAAAGCAAAATGCAACAAAGTGTGTGTAGGCTTTTAAAGACATCAGCACATGTTGAGGAAATTCCACCCTTTGCCTGCCTTAACAACCATCACACCCAACCACACACACAAATATGAACAGTGTTCATGTAGAATGTGTGTGTGTTGAGCTGCTGACATTAGAGTGGGCTGTTGTTTGGAAAGAAGGACCGCCCATTTGTGTGTGGAGTTATGAATGGTGTGAAAGGGGTTCAGAGAGTCCACGTGTGACTGAGGGGTCTGGGTCACTGTCACAGTCGCTGCAGGGTTCAGGGTCAAAGAAGGGAGGAGTCTGAATATAACAGCAGCTGTGGTTGGAAAAAATTTAAAGTTAAAAAAAGGATGTAATGCATAAGAAAGCGTACCTGTTGAATTTTTATCCATCCATGATGTATGATGTCATCATTGTAATGCTGACATTACATTAAAAAGCCCTCCCACAACACTGGCTCCGGGGAGAGGAATGGTTTCTTTAGTTAAAATAAAGCTTTAAAAAATTACAGAGCTAGTTTTCTGCGTATGATTCCGGCAGGTCAGTTAGAGCATCTTTCTTTCAAAACCATAAAACTACAGTATGATAATAATGTATGACACGATACAACAAAATTAAGGAATATCACTAAAATAAGGGTAAGACAAGTAAACTACTTGGATAAACACTTTGCTTTTAAAATTGTTGAAAATACCCCAAATAATTCTTTATAGTCCATGAAAGTTAGTTTTAATTCTGCTAAAGGCAAAACAAAAAGTCTTTTTTGTTTTACCATGTCTCAGTGGATTTAAAATCAATTCACTTTTAGAATAACGAACACAGCGTAGAGCACAAATCAGTTCTAAACTCACAAAACCAGAGCTTAAAAATGTCAACTTTGTGGAGTTTTAATGCAAAAACTAATAATAATAAAAAACACACACAACTCTCTTTAACTCTTTTCTCTTTCTAAAACTCGTGTTGTGGAACGTGACGTAAAGTGCTCTGGAGTAAACAAATGGATATACATGTTTGCTTCACGTGAGAACAGTTACTTAACATGTCTCCAAAACAGACCACACACACACACACACACACACACACACACACACACACACACACACACACACACACACACACACACACAC
>JAVKLF010000110.1:11827432-11850131 GCA_034783495.1 Millerichthys robustus | reverse complement strand
GGATTCTAGAGAATCCGGCCGCTGGTCGGCCTCCATGTTCTCCCCGCGCTAAATATGCTGTGTACAGGAAGTTATTCAGGTTTAGACAAACATGTGGTTGTGGAATGTTTATGGCTCAGTGACTAAAAAAAGCAGCCTAATATTGCATACAGTACACAGGGTATATTTCTGAATACTGGACCCGGTACTGTTGCATTCCATGTTGTTGATTTTTACATTTTGTTTGGAGACTTTACTGCACTCAGATATTTGTGTGCAGGCAGTGTGGTCTGCCCCACTATGTGGACACTCAGTGTTTCTCTGAGGAGAATGGGTGGTTGTTGGCTCCACTATTATTAGCTTACACAAACCAGAACTAAACGGGGGAGGTTTGTTTAATCGGTAAGATCTGCTTTGTACTGGGAAACTTTATGAGCCATGTAAAGAAACAGTTCAGATCTGATGAAGTGAGGTTCTGTGGAACGGTTATGAATTAGTAATATCTTACCTGCTGTAATTAGCTTTTTGAGCGTCTGAATGTAGAAACAGTGTTTACCTAAAACTGGTTACAAAGCGGATTAAAAACAACTCTAATTTCAAAATTTTTGCACAAGTTTTTTTATAAACCACTACACCATTATCACTATATTAATAGTAATAATAAGTCTCCAAAAGGTAAAATTCAGTTTAATAGTGGCTAAAAGTCATTCCCAGCACATACTTTGAGTTGAGTGCTAAAATCAGGGGCGGAGCCAGATGGCCACTTACCACACGTAGAACCTGATTGGCCATGCCAGGTGCCACCTCTGTTGATTGACAAGTTTCTGCATGTAGCATTGAAAGATGCACAATCGGAGGAAATGCAGACACATAATTGTTAGTTTGTTTTTTCCTTTCCTAAAGACGATTATTTTAAGCAATTTTGGATATTTTTCGTTAAATCAAATCTTCAGTATAGATCTCCTGTATGCTGGTGTTTGATGAAAGTATTTTCAATTTAAAGTGTTGGAGTCAACCCTGCCTGCCTCTTTGCTAAATATCTTATGTATCACTGAGATTGTCTTGATAAAACTTTCAGAAAACATTCATTAGATTTACATCTGCAGCTGATTAACTTTTGGAGTCAGTTTGATTTAAGGTGACCTCCACAGCTAACTGACCTTAGCCAACACAAAGACTGTAAATGAGACAGTTTTACAAATACTGAGCTAAAATTTGATGTTGCGGTAGCTGAGACTTCAAGCACATTGAGTGCTGTGACATCTTTGTTTAACACATGGGCTTGCAAGGCAGCGGGCGATATGCAGTCCTTCAAGTAATCCCCATCTCCACTAAGCATTCCCCCTGCCATTCTTTTACGTGCAGTCAAGAGGTACAGTTGCTGTTTACATTTATAGCAAAAAAAAGAAATATAGCTGTTTTGATACATGCAGCTCAGGCTTCACTTTGAGACTTGAATTTAGTGTTGGTCTTATGAAAAGGCACTGAAGAATTTTCACATAATCTCCTAATATGTTTCCCTCTGCAGCACACTAAGAGGCCTTAATTGTCATCTTCTCTGGCTGCTGCCACTGTGTTTGACGTGTGCTCCGGTGGTGGTGGTGGTACAGGCGGAAGGATTTCTCTAAACTGACTAATTAGTTAATCGTGGCTGAAACCCTACTGGGTTATTTTGTTTTGTTGTCTCTCTAACTGTATTGGGTTCCTTGTGGAAGCAAAGAAACTTCCTCACTTTGAGCTTGAACGCTTGAGCTGAGTACAAATAGCCGACACAGTTGATTACCTCTCTGAACTTAAGATTCTTAATCTCAGCCAGACATCCGAATGGCTCCAAATTAAATTTGCAAGGTTCTGCCATTTGCTCAGATTTGAACTGCAAACAGCAGACGTAGATTGCTCCGTGTAGGTAGGCAGTTTTTACTTGGCAGCACATTCCTTATGGTAATTTTTCTTTGTGTTTAAATCAGAGGTACCCAAAGTGGGGCCTGTGGGCCAAAAGTGGTCTGCAAAGCCATTTGATTTAGTGAGCCACCACACTGGCTGCTAGCTTAATCATAAAAAATAAAAGGACTTTACTTAAAAAGTGTTTTCATGTTATATATTCTAATATTGCATATGGCCTGCAGCCCTCAGATAGATTTGCATTTTGGCCTTCTCGGTGGAAAACATTTGGGTCCCCCTGGTTTAAATTCACATAAAACGCTTGAAAAGACTTCCACACATGCAAAACATTTCAAAGCAAAGAGAAAAGTATTAAACCAGAGGAAAACATGGCTGACATCAGTTTGAACAAGCGTATGTTTTTGTTTTTCTAGTCTTGGTGTTAATCCGTATTTAATTAGTTTCCAAATTTCAGTTCACTTTCATCACATGGTCTCTGACTAAACACCAGATTTCCTGAACTCTTTCAATCCCTGACGGAAAGTTTTATTCTGGAGGCACAGCCGGAGTAACGTTTTCTCTGTTTGGTAACATGAAAAGCCCCCCCCCCCCCTTCTCCTTCTTTTCCCTTCTCTTCCTCATCTCTTTCTCTTCCATTACAAAACCCTGATTGTTGCCTCAGCTGCGGAGGTGGATGAAGAGGTGGCAGGCTAACCGCAGCACCCTAACACAACAATTCACTCCTCCTGCAGTTTTAGCTCCTTCCACTGAAACCCCACTTTAACTCAACCAAGAAGTGAAAAAAACAAGTCCATGAGTCAGCGTCAGACAGTCGATGTTTCAGCTGCTTTCCCTCCGTAAAGACAATTCCAAATCTTCAAATATTTTAAACAAAGTTGAAGCGTTATCGTGTCTAGCAGCAATAAGAATTTGGACCAATTTGATGTACCCCTCTGAGAACCAGTTGCAGTGTTTTATTTGAGCGAGTACACGCTATCATCAGTAGACTAAACTAGATATTTTTTCCCATTGGGCTTTCCAGATAATTTCACAATTTATTTTACTTCCCACCTTGTGCTTTTATGTCTCCTGTCAGCTTTATAACATTTTTGGAAGAAACAGCACCACCGGCTACAGAGTTTCACCACCTCAAATCAGCAAAGTTTTCTACAGAAAACAAACAAAACCCACCTCCAAAAAAAAAAGTTTTTCTCAGCTATCTTGCATTTTTCCTTCTCTTTCCATGTTCACTGATGAATGCAAAGCATAGTTTGTGCTTAAATTGCTTAAGTTTCCAATGGAAAAGACAAGTTGAGCTGTGTACTTTCTAGAGCCAGGAAAGTTCAATATTTCTGGTGTCACGTTTTAAGTTGAACTGTTAAGTGTCATGTCTGCCGGAGCTCTGTGCCCGGTTGGTGTCAGAGAGCAAGCCTTGTGGGTGCTCCACTGTGGGTGTTGGAGGAAATGGTGCATCGCTTGTGGGAGAGGCTAGTGTTTGTCTTCGGAGAGGACTCTTCCTCACAAACAAGACTGGAAAAAAAAAAGACTTGTAATCTGGCCCCCAAATGGCAATGACCCAAATCATTTTTGCACAAACTCAGCTTTGGTCAAAACACAAGCGTCTTATTGATAGCATGTGTGACATTCCACCACCCCGTCTCAATATTCCAGCCCTCAGTCTGTTCGCAGACCTTCAGGCCTGTCTTTGACTGTGAGAGCTACGTTCTCTTTTTGGCTCTTTTTGCTGCTGCCCGTCTAATTTCTGTTTTCCAAGTTGTACCCACTCTAATAATAAATGACAACCCCCCTCCCTCATTTTTAATTGAATATTTTAATGTTTATGTTCTAAAATATTTAGAAAAAGGACTACAAAGATATTCAATTCACCCTAAATTTTAAAAAGTCCATGTTTTATTTTTGTAATATTTTCATATTTTAAATATATTTTTAATATTGTTTTGGATTTGTGTCCCAGGAACTGTGTGTTTTTTAAAACTCCCAGCCCAGATACCGCAAAGCACCTTGTGACCGAGACGCTGCATGTACGCTTCCCGTATTATTGGATGTAGAGTTTAAAGCCTGTCATTTTCGGCACGTACACAGCAAATATGGCAGTGTTAAATTAGCACTATTAGTGTTTGTTATATATAGACTAAACATTGTCAAATCAGCACTAAACAATGTTAATTCTACACTATCTAGCGTTAAATCAACACCAATAGTGCTACTTTAACACTGGCATATTTGCGGTGTAAACAAACAAAACGCATCACAACGTTCTGCCTCCTCCAGCTGGCATTGATACCCCTAAACAAACATTTAAAGAAGAACGAGGAAAAGCAAAAGGGGGGAACGTTAACACCAGCCTGGTTTCATTTCATGAATATTTAAAACCTTATGACTTCTGAGAGAAGAAGACACTCTTCAGCTCGCACATTTAAGCACACATTTCAGCGGTACAGGGATAAGTGAGGGGGTGTGAGAAAGTGTGCCGCAATCTGTCAGGTTGAATTCATGGTATTTAGGTTGAGCCCCATTTCAAGATTCCCTTCGTCGCAGGAGTTGGAGGCTAGCTGTACGTGTAAACGCTGTCATCCTTTTTATCCCACTTCATCCCATCATCCAAACCTCTTCTGTCCTGAGCTGTCCTCTTCGTTTTGCTTACAAGCCTTTTAGAATCTGGAAGGTTTTGTCAGTATTGTTAATGTTTTCATTTCTTGACAGGTGCTGAAATAACAGGGAAAAAAACAGTATTTGGTTCACTGGAATGTGCACAAATTCATTGAGGTGACATTAACCCCTAATTACTGATATTCAACATAATAAACGAGGACTGGTCAATAACACCCTTAAAAATAGAAAAATATGGGCTGAAATGATACAGAGAAAGATTACTGGTGATGATTATTCAAACGTTTGACTATGAGAGAATTCTAGTTGTGCTTTATGTTGCTCTTAATCTTCAAAATGTCAGCTGGCAAAATGTTTTCATTTGGATAATTAAACAAATTTAGAGTCACAAACATGAAATACAGCAATTTGGTCTAATTTACTCAACCGATTTGTCTCCAATGCTGTTTTCCACTTAATTAATCATAATGGCACTTAACAGCAATTGTGTTTGGCTGCTTTTGGACAAAGTTTGTTTTTTTCTGCAGTTATCCCTGCAGTGCTGTAAAATGTAACTCTATTACTAGAGTTTAATAAATGTATTGCTAGTGGGCAGCAGCAAAATTGGCAATTATTGTCCACTTGCGGTGTAAACATAGCCAAAGCCATCATAGCTGTCTGAAGTGTTTGCTCGAAGAAGATGCTACATTTTGTTGCATTACTTGTTTGTACTAGTTTAAATTCACTATAAAGTGGTGTTGTAACGCCATATTTAATTCTGATTTTATTTTTAATACATGCTGATTTTCCTCTGTTACAGCTTTGTCTCCTGAGGTGTGTCAGTTTTGACCTTTTTTTCCCTCTTCCTCCTCATGTTGAGGTGCATTTGTGGCACGATTCATGGTTTAAATGCCAGTGGGTCGTTGTGACATCCAGAAATTTCTCTTCTGTTGTAACCCTTAGGAAAAGGGAACTTGTGAAATGTTGACGCCTGAATTTATCAGCTCTAAATGTCGAGCTTTCATTCAGGAGGTCATGGTGAATAAATCCATAGGCTAGTCTGCAATAAATCATCACATGTTCCATAGAACGAACACTCTAGTTTTGAGAATGCAACGGAAAACCACAGAAGGCTTTGCAAAGAAAGGTTAACTTATGTTTTATGTGCTGTATCTGATAAAGTTATTTAAAATTTAAAGAATACTCCATTTGATATTTACCTTTATGTTTTGTTGAGGCATAAAGGACCATAATATGGTCATCAAATATTATTTTAAATGCAGGGAAGAGAACTAATATCATGTTGTGCTTAAATATTGATGCTAAAACACCCATCAGTTACTGACGTGTCAATGAGAGATGGTTAAAAATTCATCTGTGAGGCTTTGAATTGATGTTTTTTGTGCATGCTGTACCTTTCAAGTGTGGCCAGACTGTTGGACTGATGGGGAAATAGATGATAGGAGGTCATTTGACTGAGCTGGATGTCCTTTGACACTTTGCTTTGTTGCTTTCATTCTCAGAGAGATGATCTGAACTATTAGGTGCAACAAGTTCATGGAAAGCTTTTCCAAGCCTGGATGAGTGTGTGTTGAGATAGTTTTTTGTGTGTGTGTGAGTGTGTGTATCCTTTTCTCTCCCTGCCTCTGAGTAGCAACTTTTCAGAACCTAATTAGGCCCAGTAAGACCCACTATTGACTCTGAACACAACAGACAGGCCTTTCTTTGCTAATGAGGGCTCAGAAATGAAGACCATCGACACAAAAAAGCCATTTTTTCTATTTTGATTTTTTTTCCTTCCTCTTTTCACATTTATTCTATTTGTTTATTATTTGTCTCTTTTTAGCTCAAAAAAGCTGCAGCCCGAAGCAGTTTGTGTGTAAGGATGGAGTGACGTGCATCTCCAAGGGCTGGCGCTGTGACCGTGAGAAAGACTGTCCAGATGGATCTGATGAGGACCCTGATGTTTGTAAGTCTTCCAACAAAACAGTCGGGGGAAAACGTCTGATATATTGTTGTTGGGACTGATTTTATGTGAAAGCTTGTTGAGTTTGAGTCTTCTGCAGCTTATTTGAAATGAACTTATGTAGAAAAATAATTAATTCAAATGATTTAGATTAGCCTAAAATGATGGCTTTTTCTGCAATTTGATATGAATTATTATGGTGGGTGACATTTTCAAATTTACTGAGGAAGTTGTGGGGTTTAAAACAGTTTCTTCGAAATGAAAGAAAGCTGATTGGGATAGACTACAAATTTCCAGTTAGTTTTACATATTTTATTGGGATTTTAAACAAAACCCAGACACCCATTTCATAGCAAAAAGGAAGACTTTTATGAAATCATAAATTGTGCAGTATTGTAAATCCTTGATTTTACTGATCTTTAATAAAAACTAATTTTCTCAAAAGTTCTCAGCCTGAACATAAGTGAATGCTCTACATACTCACCAGATTTGGTCTCAAAGTTGACATGAAATATAGAATTTAGAAAACATTTCTACCGTGTCAGGGTTATTGTATTACCCTACTGAAGAGTTTGATCTTATTCTGCTAAAATTTGAGAATCTTTTGTGAACAGACAGAGATTGATGCACTGTTTGATTTACTTAATAGCAAGTAGAGAAAACAATGTAATGCACTGTCAGCTACGGAGAGAGCAAGCTTCATCTTAACTGTTCTGTTATGCTCAATTAGTGAACTTACAAAGTTTGTCTTTCATTCTTAGGTGAGATTTCGAGAATGCAGTTATGATATAAAACTATAAATAAAACACCAAAACAGGTTATCTGAAATGTTTGAAGTCTTAATCCCTGCTGAAGAAATAAAAGCAGTAGTGTGTTTTGGGTCAGCCTCTGAGAATACTTAGTTCTTTAAAAAGACAAAGGGTTGAAGGTTGGTTTGGAAACATTGTGTGAGTGTGTATGTGTACTTGTATTTGTTACCTTTTACCAGTAGTCCCTATGGGGATCAAAGACCGGTCCAATATATAATAATATTTGAGTTAAACCATGTTTGACTATTAAAAAGTCAAATACATCAGGTTTTCTAATCCCAGGGTCAACTGGACTGTTAAAAATCTGCCCATGAACCTCCAGGTTCACTTCAGGTATTCACTGATTGGCTGCAAAAGACCTGCGATACTTGTGGTTCTGAGCATAGTTGGGTTTGAATTTAGTGAAGGGCAGAGTGCTGTTTCAGTGATTGTATCTGAAAGCAGGGACTGCATGTGTCACGGTGCTGCCCCTTCACCTAACACACAACCTTCATTTTATCTCCAGAAACGTAATGGATCATTCTAAAGAAATACAAGTTTCAAACGGGCTGCATGGCAGAACAGTGCATACATGCCAAGATGTACGGTTTGTCCCTAAATTACACAGATTTTCCATCTTTTTGCAAGTATACAGATATAAAGAGAAAATCTCAACAAATTTTTTTCTTAACTCAATTTTAAATAGATTTCTCATCCAACAGCAAGCCATCCATCCATCCATTATCTTTTACCCGCTTCTTCCTGTTCAGGGTCACGGGGGTCACTGGTGCCCATATCCAGCTGTCATAGTGCGAGGGGCGGGGGACACCCTGGACAGGTCGCAAGTCCATCACAGGGCCCAACAGCAAGCCTTTAAAAAAATGCTGAATTCATTCCCTCCCATTCCTTCCTCTCCTACCAGACTGTACCCTAACACCACCCCCTGCTTCACCAATGCTGCTGGTAAACCCCCACCCCTTTGGTATCGTGCAAGAGTACCACAGCTCTTTTTATGGAATGTATAGATTACTGAAGGTACAGGTAACCGTCTGAAGGGGTTACAGTGGCTAGAGCTATCACCTCACAGCGAGAAGCACGATATTTGTATAAATCCAAATATAAACAAAAAGAAAAACAGTCTGAAATTTTTGAGTAATAATAAAAAGTGATTGTTTCTGTATACATCCTTCAGTACATTTTCTCGCAGTGGCTTTATCCAAAGGAAAACAGGGCATATTGACTGACTAGATCACATGTCTGAAGGTACTTTAATGAGCATGTGCTAAATTCTCAAAACAAAAGTTTGAAGATTTGTGTTTTGACATGACCTGACTTTCACACTGTCAATGGAAATCCCAAAAAGTGAATCAAAGGTTTGAAAGAACAGCAGGTCTTTTTCTTCTTAGAAAAGGTTTCTTCTGTGCTTTTGTAGAGGGTGAGATTTTTTTAGACTGTTACCGAGCGACTGAGGAACATTTTCTCGCCCTTTAGACTAGCACAAGCACAAAGAGATTTAACACTTTGCCTTTTGGGCTTTAATTGGAATCACAGATTACTTTAGTCCTCAGTAAAAAACTAAACTGTTAAATTTGGTCGTTTTGTGTGAAAAGTAAAACTGCCAATAACCTTGTTCCAAACAAAACAAATTCTCCTAAAACTTTGGCACCATTCTGCTTTCCATACAGTTGGTAAAAACAGATGCTATGAGCTGCACTGTTGCACTGCATGGGTGACTTGTTTATTAATTACAGTAATGATAGCCAGTAGTACTTACTAACCACTAAAAAACTTGTACATAATTGTAGATTTTCAATTTTGACCTATTACCTTTTGTTGGAACCTGTTGGAATAATAAAATATACCATTCCAAAAAAACGTAAATCATATTAGTTTATCGAGTGTCATAAATGTACTCTTTGTGAGCGGGCTTTTGGAGATGCTATTAGTTGAAAGATGCATCAGAGTGGTTTATGTTTTCACTCACATCGATAGGCCTTCACAGTGGCCTGTGTTGGACTAACCATTGCCAGTGAAGACAGGCACTGTCCAGTGCAGCTGCTTCACTCTGCTGTGTAACCCCTACAATGCTGTTCTTTGTACACCGAGGTGCTGGCTCAGACTGGCATAGAGGGATACTTAAAGGGTCAAATGAAAACAAAATGCTTGGACATACAGTACGATATTTATGTGGAGCATTTGTCTTTTGAACATTTGTTGATTTGGAAATTTGTAAGCTGTTTAATAAGTAATAGGCTAATGCCACAAAG
Source organism: Millerichthys robustus (assembly GCA_034783495.1). NCBI lineage: Eukaryota > Metazoa > Chordata > Actinopteri > Cyprinodontiformes > Rivulidae > Millerichthys > Millerichthys robustus. Next base: position 11,840,640 of record JAVKLF010000110.1, on the reverse strand, counting down.
GAACAGGGTGCAACACTGAACTGAACAAGGGTGTTTGAAGTCTATCCACTGCTATTACACCTCTGAGCTGGAGAACGACAAAGTCACAGAGCTGAGTCGGTGTGAAATGTTCCCTTATCTCAGCATGTTGTGCAGGATGAGGGACAAAATGCACCGATCAGATGTAATGCTTTTCCATACTCTGATGCAAAAGGCAAATCTACCAGCTGTCATGCATGTAATCGACTGACTTGTTTGTCACTCCCTATCAGGTATTTGATAGTCTGTCTCCACTGATCCACTGTTTGCATGGTATGCCCTAACAGGCTAATAGCATCAGACAATAACATCTTGCACTGTCCTCTCTGAGCAACTGGTAAATATGCCATGAAATGAAATAGGCCAAATATATCAGAACCATATCAGCAGCCAAAGTCTGCTGTAGTTTCTAAAACCACAGGTCTGACTGCTGGATCCTTATATGCAGCTGCCCCCAGATCTCCTCATTTATTTTGGGTGCAAGAAAAAACAGCATTTACTGGGACAGGGGTACTTATCAGTAAGACTTTTAACAATGCCTTCGCTAATTCTTCTTGTACACCCTAGATCAATAATAGAAGCCAAAGCATAAACAGCGACAAGAGCTATAACATCAGCTGATTAAGCCCAAGATGAGAGTTCAACTGGATAATATTTAGATGGTCAAATCTGTCCGGCCCATTTTCAGCCACATTCTGTTTCCTTAATTGTTCTTCTGGCCCGGAATATAAAATAGCAGGCTGACCCACATCAAGTTGCAGCCCAGTGTTTCCACAAGAATCTCCTGAAGCTGTGTCTGAGTATCTTAAGGTTTTGACTCGTAAGTTCAGAGTATTTGCTGTCATTTTATGCATAGTAGTTCATGTGTTTTTCCTGCAAACCAAAGTTGTGTGGCTTTGATTTCACAATGAAAGCATTCTGTACAAATCTGCTTTAGTTATGCGGTGAGCTGGTTTTTTTTTTTTTTTTAGCTGAGACGTTGAAGCTGGGTCAGTGGGGAGGTCCAATAGGGCCCCCTGAAGAAGGACAAGAGAGTCTGGCCTGTGCTGAGCCAAGACAAGCGTGTCAAGGACTTGATTTTTTAAAAAGGACCATTTTGTAATCTCACCAGGGTTTTCCACAGAGGGAGGTGGGCCATGTCAGAGGTGCCTATTAAGGGGAGGTTCAAGAAAACAAAAAGAAGAGCAAAAACAATTCGATCATTTTCGTCTTTATGTTAAAAACAAACGCTAAACATCTGCATTTGATGAGTAGTAGTAATAAACTACTGTATCCTGTTTATGTAATAGATTATTGAAAATTCAGCTTTTCTCAGACCCTGTCTGTTTATTAATTCTTTTCTGGTTTACTAACTCTTAAGATGACAATTACACTCATCCTTTACTTCAATCCCTGTGAGCCTTTGTGAAGCTGTTTCTTAAAAGTGATAATTATTCATTACTCCCCTGAATTATTATTTTTTTATCTCTGTAAGAAAAAGAAAACTCTCTGCTGTAGGATTTGGTGGCTAATTTGGTAAGAGTTTTGTCTTTAACTTCCTGACTCTAACAGACCCACAGCACCATGGTTTGTTACAAAAGGCACATATCTTAAAGTTTATTCTCAGACACAAATAATGTCTGCATTTATTCTCAGAAAATAGTTTTGATGAAAGACTTCCATTTAAGAAACCATTATCTACTTTTGTTCAATCAGTTTTCCGTTTGAAAGAAATAAAATGGAGGATTATGTGTTTTGATTCTGTTTGTGTGCTTTTGTCATTTGTCCCCTTTTAACGCTTAATGGAAGTAAATATGTGTGGATGGACGATACAGCTTCTATTTATTCTCTGTGTGGAGCAAAACTTTACTTTGTGTACTTTTCCTCTTTGAATGAATGGTAATTTGATTCATTTGGTGGGATAATATGGGGCTATTGTCCTTGTATAAATCTTTTAGTGCACTTTACCAATAACAACGGTTTGCTCAGTGGCTGCTCTGCCCCCAAGGAGCACTGGTGCTTGTGTGTTTGTGTGTAGAAGGCTCAGTTTGTTGTGTTTATGAGAGGCTGGATTTAGGCTTCCTGCTTTGCTTGTCACCTTGCCAGCTGTCCCCGAAGACACCCCCCACCAACCAATAAATTAATGAAGATGTGCCACTGATATAATCTTGGAAAGGAAAGTGGATTGAGTAAAGAGCAGGGAAGGCATCACACAGTCTGCCACGGGGGTTAAAGCTGGTGATTGTTGTGGGGGGTGGGGGTGGGGAGGGCACCATTTGAGTGAAACATTGTTATTGTGAGCTGTGGCTGCCAGAAAAAATTAGGTTCAGGTAACGGTAATGCATACGTCGGTCCCCTGGAGGGGCTGTTTGAGTGGCAGCTTAATATGTTTTGTTTCTCTCCTGTTTACGGAAGTGTCAGAAACAAATGGTTGTGAAGAGCAGCATTATTTTCCCCCCCTCAGTGGTCTGCTGCTCATGGTCTTTTTGACAAGGCAATGAGTACCAACTTGAAAAGACCACCTTCCATGGTTGCTCTTTTGTCTGCTCTAAGAATAAGAGTTCTGATGTTCTGAAGTGGGATTCTAGGGAAAAATTGTGAACAGGTAATATCGATTAATATCAGACAAACAGGCTTAAATTGGAGGCAACCATTTTCTTGTTTGAAAATGTTTTGACACCCACGCAGAAGTCTTTGTCAATTCTGGTAGCTCGCACTGAGTCAGCTACATGAAAACCCTGCAACTCTGGTTGCTCCTTATTTGTGCATTTGTTCTTGGTTGATTAGGCATTGTGTTGACCAGCAAGTGGATGGAAGGCATGAGATAAAGCAAATCTTTGCTGCATCCTGATCCAGACACAGGTTTAGACTTTATTTATGTTTTTTTGCATTCTAAAACAAATCTGTAAACTGTGTGGGAAGACAATTCTGATAAATCTCATACAAAACGTAGATCAAAAACCCAAACCATTTATTCTGTTGTGAATATTTCGGTGGAACCTTTGGGTTATGAACAAAATATTAACATTGTCATCAAAACACCAAATATTAACCCAGAACAGTGATTAATTAGAAAGTGCATGTTGCCCTTTTTATTATTCAGCAGGCTGTTGCCCTGTGGCCTTCATTGTTACTTCCACGTGGCTGTTTTAGAGTTCAGACCAGGCTTTGCTTGTATTTCTGGTTACAACACCGTGGCTCAGGAGAGCAGGCTGAGCCACGGTGGGGGCAGGGGGGTCACAGCCGATTTGTGTGATCCAAACAAAGGCCTCAGTTCTCTTGTCCCCCACAATCCCCACACCTCCTCCTCCCCTCTACACTTGTTCTCTCCAACTGGGAAAGAGCATGTGATCGACTGCTGTGCAGAGCAGCTTAAAAACTCCGTTGGTACAAGGTTTCCGAAATCCTGCAAGGCCCCAATCTTGTTTTGGTAAATGCTTAAAGAACAATGCCAGGTTTTCTATCATCAACAAGCAAAGAGAAATAAATAGATTGAATAGTAAAGTATCAGTACCAGGTTTTGTACTCACTAACATGGGTCCATAGAGTCAGGGATGTTGAATGAAAGTCTGTGTATTTCAATTAATAATTTATTTTCTAAGCTCCTGTTCATCCTGTCCACTCCCACAAGAATGAAGCCTTGGGTCCACCTCCTGTGGACCAAGTATTTCTGGCTCGCTTTTCTGTTTTTTGTCACTTTTTTTCTTTTAGTTTCCCCAGAAATGGTAAGAACTTTCCACTCATTGGCCTCCCCTTTAAACATTTACTGTAAACGAAGCAGCAGATGTTGGAGAATAAATCAAAAGGAGGAGCAAAAGAATGAAGGAGAAAAGTGAGGAGGAAGGACAGGCAGCCAACATATTCTACACAGAAAGAAAAACTTAAGCTGAAAAGAGTTTCAACAAAAAAAGCTTAATGTGCCTCAGCTTTTTAAAAGTACACATATTTTTTTAGTTTCTAAAAATGTACAAATGGAACAAATTATATATTCTGGTGTGACCAAGGTTGTGATGAGTCATTAGACTGTGGATAAAAGTCTAGTTAGTGTCATAGGGCAGTAAAATTTATCCGAGAAAGACCTCAGGAATAGTAATAAGTAATAAGTGTCTGGGTAAAACCTTTGTCTGCATACTCATGTCTGTTTCTTATATAGTTTATATTCAGAGTCTCTGGGGCCTACATCTCATTAAACTTGTATTATTTTTGTTGGTGTTTTTGCCTCTGATTTTATTCATAGTAAATACAGTAAAGGTAATCATTTGGCTAATCCGAGCTAGGATAATGTTATGTTTGTTTGTGCTAGTTTTGTTTAATAGTTCATGTCATTTTTCCTTTTTTGTGTGTGTGTGTGTTTTTTTTTTGGTTCTGCATGTTTCATCAGCAAGCAGGAAACTGACAAAGAGGGTGCGGAGAAGAAGAGGACAGGCGTTTTGGCAAACAAATAAGCATTTTGAAACAAAAGTGGAACAGAATCTAATAGGCATTTCTTCATTTTGTTTTTAAAAAATGACTTTTGTGTTAGAATCTGTAATATTCACAAAACCTGGAGGAGATGCCTGTATGGAACTTCTAAAAGTGAAAAAAGACATCCTCCCCAAAAAGTGACATGAAACACTGAGTTAATATTATCCATTATGCCTGTTCTCCATCCATCAGACCCTCATCACTGATAATTTTAATGGATGCTATAGGTATTGGTGGGAGCACCGGGCCTCAGTTGTTCTGTCACTGAGTTTATTTTACTATATTCATTCATGGTGGAGGTTATGACTTTTCACTTTTTCACTTATCCTGTTTCGTTTCCTTGTATTATTTCATTTCTGAAAAAGAGAAGTAAAGAAGGGAGAGAGATCCACAAAAGTAGATTTGTCCGCACGTACTGAGAAACGAAGGGTGTGCAGATACATGTTGACCAGACGTTTGGGCTTCTTCACTCTGACAAATACGTTGTCAGCCACACTCAGTACTACGATTCGTCTGAGAGTCTGTAAGCTGCCAGCAGACTGAGGGGGCTGACAATGTCCGAAAAAGACGGATTTGATAGGTTTTGTGCTCTACACAGCAGTTTATTGGCAGGATAGGATGAACTGGACTACTAGAATCTTTAAATGAAGGCCCTGGTTACATACAAGCCATCAAACATGACTAGGGGTGTCCTGATACAAGTTTTTCTCAAACCAAATACGAGTACTTCTGTTCAGGTACTCGCTGGTATTGAGTACCTACAAATAACAAATAAGATTTGCATTTCAGCTTGTAGAATTTTATTAAACACGGAACTAAAACTTTTCACTTAAAATGTAAATTGTAACACTTTTAATGAAGTATTGATACAAGTACCCCAGTATAAATATTTGTCCTGGTATCAGTTCAGAATATTGGGGTCTTTTGTACAATTATGATTACTTGTAAAACATGCTGATATCGAGACATCACTAAAAATGAGTTGAAAGATTACTTTGGTGCAAACGGTGCAACTCAGTGTTTCCCATTAGTGTGACATGAACTTATTAGTCAACCACATGTGTGTTTATTTTTCCTCAGGTCCACACAGCACAGTGTCCCACTGCCCACCCAACGAGTACCAGTGTGGAGGGACGGAGCTGTGCATCCACATGAGCAAACTGTGCAACGGAGTCCCAGACTGCACCAGCGGCTGGGACGAGGGAGCACACTGCAGAGGTAACAGTACAGAGGCTTCAAATATCCAGTGTGTCTGCTAAAAGCACTTGTGCTCTCATCCGTCAGTGTGAAATTTTTTAGGGTCGAGCTGGACTGTGTTTCTGTTGTTGATGCTCCATTATCGGGCGTTTCTCTCTTCTAAGATCTGCCCAGTGTGGAGCCTCATTGAAGTCCCTGTTGCACTTTGGTTGTTGAAACACTGGGTTGAGCTTTATTATTTTATCTGCGTTGGAAATTTCAACTGCACTGTTTCTTTCTTGTTTCCCAGCCAACTGCTCTATTCCTCAAACATCCTCTGGGCGAGGTGCCGTGTGTTCGGTCACAACATTTTAATGTTCTCTTTAAGTTGAGGAAGTAGAAACCCGAAAGTAGGAACTAGTTTGCAAGGGTTTGCAATATATTTTTTAAAGTTCTGCTGACCTAGTTGACCGCAGTCGGAACTTAAATCTAAAAAATTTGAAAATAAGTTGATGAATTGTGAAAGTGTAAAGCAGTTCTGCTAACAGATGTCATCTAACATTTACAAGTAATGGACCAAGCCCTAACGCAGGTTAAAGGGATAGTCCAGATCTCTTGAACTGGGTTACACCTTTCCTCTGTTTGGGTGGTCATCTCTTGTAGCGTTTTTGTTTTCTCTCCCTCATCTCAGTGCTGCACTTTGTGGTAAAAAATGAACTGCGATAAAATATTTACTGGAAAAACATTGAGCGAGGCATCAAACTTTCATACACTTTCAAGGTGGCTAAACTACTGCACAACATTTGTGTGCCTGTCCAACCTTCTGATGGAAGCACATGTTCTGTTTATCTGAGGTTTCAGCAGCTCTTCAGGGAAAAACATGCTGTGCTAAGAAAGACCCTTTTTTTTAAGGACTTCAATTTGCTGTGTTTGTTTACCAGGTTGTGTGTTTATGTGTCTAAAACAGTTTCTTTTTTGGGTGAAAGTTGAAGATGGAGCTTCTTATCTTGGTTTTGCTCGATCCAAAGTAAATGCTCTGCGTTACAGAAGGTTGTTTACGTTGTCGCCCATGTTGGTTTTGTAAATCCTTTCCTGGGTTCGCTCACTGCTTAGACTTGTTTTGGAAAATTCCCGGCATGTCTGTAATTTGAACTGTGGTCGTCCCAGCAGGCCTCTGGAGTGTAGCTTGTGTACTCTTCTTGAACTGTATAGAAATTGGCGGGGCAGTGGTTATATGGTGCAACTCCACAAATTGACATTCTCATAAAGAGCATAAAAAGTGTCATGAATAAGTCTACTTTTTTTATCTTGGCACCTTAAAGAGGAGACTATTGATGCCAGTCCTGTCTTCCCTAGAGGTGTTTTGTTTGTTCAAAGAGTCTGCTGGTGTTTCTGGGGAAAGTGAATCACTTGTGGCTGGTAGAGCTCGGGCTGATTTAACACAACTGTGTGTGTTTGATGAGTCACCCTGTCTTGACTTGGACTTCACAGGATGTGCGGCCCACTTTTGAAACTTTCTTAAGATTCCATTATGAGGTTGGCCAGCTGATGGCAAGGTGTGAGCAGAGTACATCCGTTTCTACTGATGTGTAAAACTTCAGACGAAGGTGTCGACTCCAATACTCTGAATAGTTCGGTTATTAATTTATTTTGCCAATATCTCTGTCCATAGAAGAAAGTAGAATCTGCCCATGCTGCACCAGTAAGTGACACAGACATTACCATCACATCAAAGTACTGAGGAATCAAAATGCATTACTATAGGAATAATGGTGTTTATTATTTAAAATAATATGCAGCAGGAGTTTAACTTTAGTTTCTTACCCTAGCTTTTCCACCGTTTTACTGATGTATTTGTTCACTTGTATCTCAAAGAAATACAAAGACAATAGTCTTTTATTAAGCTTTTTTGTTTTCTTTTCTTTTCAAGGACACATCAAGAAATCGTTCCTTCAAAGATGATGCAGATCAGATCTTCTGTCAGTTTCATTGTTTAGCTGCTGATGTCTGAGACAACCCTGATTTGTTATGCCTTTATGTTGGAGACAGCTGTGGCGTCATGTTATCCATCAAAGTCATTCTAATAAACCCTATATCACTTTAAAGCCTTGAGGGAATTAAAATGATAAAAAATTACTTGGTGTCAAGGATGAGCTGATTAGGTTTGAGTTATTTAATGTCAAAGTCATTGTGGTGTCAAGGAATCACACTTTAGTTATATGTGATAGAGTGATGTTTTATGTCTAACAAGTCAATAATTGAATAAAACTGGTCAGCTTTCGGCTCATTATGTAGCTCTGTTGTTCAAGAACAAGAGTAGAGAACAATATTGTGTCACAAAACAGCAGATATTCTTTGGCTTTGGTCATCCATCACAGGACTAACAAACAGACAAACCACTTCAGACTCTTGGTAATATTTGTTACAATAGACTATTTAGGCCATTTACTGGTTGATAGAAGAAGGTTTACTTTTGTACATCAGGTACCTAAACATGTTGACTGGCACTAAACAGAAGGCATACAGCAGCAGGTTGAGCAGCAGCTGTGTCTGATGCCTGCAGGCAGCTGGGAGCTGGATCTTCTGTGACATTTACCGAGATGAATGAAAGCTGCACGATCATAATCTAATGAATTGTTACATAAATATAACTCGTTCTTCTGCCTTTTGAATCTTTTGCTGCAGGGCTTTTAGCATAAAAACGGAATCATTTAGAAACAATCATTCTTTAAATCTCTACCTGTTGTTTTCTCCCCTGTAGAATATCAGTCCAACTGCTCCATCCAAGGCTGTCAGGAGAACTGTACCGTCACTCCACTGGGGCCTGTTTGTTATTGCAAGAATGGTTATGAGATCAGTTCTGACGGAAAGACGTGCAAAGGTGAGTTGGTTGCAATACTGGCCACCCTACGTCCTTCAGTGATACCCGTGGTTCAACGTGAGCTGTTGTCTGTTTTTAATGTTTCATTTCTTACTTAACTATTATGGAATATCTGTGGTTTCTGTGTTTCAGACTTTGATGAATGCAGTGTGTATGGGACCTGCAGTCAGACCTGCACTAACACTGATGGCTCCTACTCCTGTTCCTGTGTGGAGGGCTACCTGCCCCAGCCAGACAACCGCTCCTGCAAAGCCAAAAATGGTTCGTAGGCAGCATCGATGCTCACCTGCTTGTTGGAGACTTTATGCTAACCGCTGCTTATTCACGTTTCTTCTCGTTTGCGTTTCTAGTGCCAGTGGAACGTCTGCCCGTTTTACTGATAGCCAATTCCCAGAACATCCAAGCCACCTCCTTGAGTGGCACCACTGTCCACAGCCTACTGTCTACCAGCACCAAACAAACTACGGCCATGGACTTCATTTATGCCAAGGAAACTGTCTGCTGGATTCATGTGGGGGACTCCCCCTCATCCACTCACCTCAAATGTGCCTTGATCCCCAGTCTGAAGAGCTTCACAGAAGAAAAGATCATCAACATCACCTTCAGCTTGCACCGTGAGTACATCAAAGTTCGCAACTTCAGCTTAACCTCAGCCTAACTGCAAACCACGCTGACATAATTTTTTATCACAAGACTCAGGTTGCTCAACTTGGAGAGCACATTTTTTTTCTCCAGATGAATAGATATTTTAGTCTCCCTAAAAAGGTGAAAGCAAAGAAGGGTATGCTGAGCAGGTCCGAGAAATGTGTCTTATAAGTTAAATCAAAACAAGAATTGAATGGAATCTAAAACTAATCTGAACATCACCTCCTGTTGAACAGACATCCTGAACCTTTGTACGCTCAATGGCTTCGAATCATAATTATTACTGTATACGTAACAACTCATTAAAACCGGCTGTGCTTTTCCATGTCCCTAAATTTTCTCCCCAAACTATACTGAAAAGTCTTTTCTCCAGTAAAAATGAAATAAAAATGCTCTAAAATGTTAGACTAGAATGGGGACTTGTGCACTGACTTGTTTCAGGCTTTAGATAGCTCACAGGTCAGCAGACATCAACACCTGTCTTAGGGCTGCACAATATTGGAAAATACTATCGTTGCGATTTTTCTAAACCAGCGATATGAAAAATACAGGAATTTTCACCAGATGACTGCCATCCTGTCATCTTGTTGATGATGAACCTGCACCGAATCATGTTTTTCTGTCTGTATTTGAGAATTAGTCTGGTTATCTTGATTGCTTACTTTTATGCAGCCTCTGAGTTTGGACATAGCGAGTAACAGCGAACACAAATCCAGGATCAAATGATTTGACATCACTGTCAAGTGATGAAACAAAAGAAACCAAATAAAAGCCTTTAACAACGACACCCTGTTAATACACTGTAGTTATAGAACTGGGATTTACCCATAGGAATGAATGAATGAAAGGCTTTCCGGCAGTGGAAGGTGGGATTTGTCTGAAAACGTGCAGTGATCAGACAGTGAGACAGCAGCTGACAGCAGCAGAGGGAGTAACGGAAAAAAAAAGTCAGATGGAAGCGAAATGATTTGCTGACAGATTGTTGGATTGGTTTGGCAGAAAAAGAGAAAAGTCTCCCTCAGCTGATGTAGTTGCAGTGGAAAAGAGAAAGAGAAGGTGCACTTGGCTAAACTCAGTATAGGCGTCATTTCCCATTTTTATACATCATTTACAAAGTCCATTTTGTGGCCAATTACGCTTCATATTTTAAATCAGGCATTTTGTACAAGTGCATATTATTCTAAAACAGTCACTCTTAAACTGCATGTTGCTGTCGTAATTTCTTTGCCTTATGGCTCACATGGCTAATTTCTTCACAATCGCATTAATTTGCAGTTGTACTGTAATCCTATGATAACAGCTCCAAGTACAAACCATCCAAAACATCAGCTATTCTATTATCTAGTATTCTATTAATACTGTATTAACAACATAGACAATTGAATTTATTTTATTACTGATGTGGAATTATCAATATAATCAAGGAACCTCACCAGGTTTTTAGCTGCAGTTTGCTCTAGCAGACAAAATTTGCTGAGAAAAGAGACCGTTTCAGTGAGTCAGCAGAGGCAGCCATACCCATAAAAGTTTGCTGTTCTGTTGTCAGTTTATGGTGGAGAAGTAGGTGAAGGATCCAAATGCAGGACATGGAGGTGTATAAGACAGGTAGGAAAACCAAGAGAAGAGAAAGACTTTTATTAACGCAAACCTAAACCAAGAAGCTGCAGCAGGACAAAGACGATGTGACATCAGCTGAACTAAAGATGCAGCTAGAGAGGCAGGAGAACAACAACTCTATAAGGAGCCAGTGGAAATAAAAAAATGCACACCAAGCTCAAGAGAATGAAACTGTCTGTAGGAAGGAGGGCAAGTGGGTGGGACACCCGTTTTTCTTAGCATTGCCCCTCATGGCCCCCTGCTTTCTTTTGTTTTTGGTGCCCCTGGTTCAACCAACACCTATAAAGTAAGTTCATTTAGCCAAGTAAATGAAGCGGAAACACCAAAATTGTTTTGTGCAGTGTGTGGAAATTATAATATAATTGTTTGGAATTAATGTCTATGTTTCTCAGGGGGTTGGTGTGTGAGTGTAGCTGCCAGGCAGCCAGTAAGAAATTGGGTTACATTATTATGTTGACAAGAAATCGAAGACATGTTGGAAAACAAACAAGCTGTAGTTTTTTTTTACACTAAACAATTCCCTTGTTGTGAACTTAAGGCTTAAAAAACAGCAATGCAACACAAAGTTTTTTTCAAACAGCTTGATTACAGCCACGATTGTTCCTTTTGTTTGTATTGTTCTGGGTGTTCTTTTAGCTTTTGTACAAATACTGTGACCGAGCAGATCTGCGTGGTCTGCATGCGGCTTGTCTCTTTCTTTACATCGTCTCTGCTGGACTGAGAAATGTGGCAACATGACAGAAATCACTAAGTGTAAACAGGTGCAATGAAAAGTCCAAATGATGACAGTCAGGCAGCTCTGCTTTCTACATGCCTGCACAAAAACAGGGGAGCTGTCATCTGCAGGAATACTCGGTTTCTTTTAAACCAGATAACAAGCGACAAGCTCAGATCGGGAGTTTATATTCCGCCAAACTAAAAGAAAGACGAAACTCGATCCGTCTCTGTTTGCCCCTCGCAAATGCTCTGGTATTACATTTTAAATCCCCTAATCAGCCAGAATTGTCTCAAAGATCACAGAAAGGAAACCACATAAATAAAGCTGAAATATAGTGAGTGGAATTAAAAGTCAGTAATATTTGCTGTTTATTGTAATCTTTAATGGCGAATGTGATTTATTGAGTTAATCTCTAGAAGAATTCTAGCAGCTTCATCTGGGTACACACACCTGCACACACACACACATATTGTAGTTTTGGTATGCAGCCTTACTGACATTTATGCCCCCCACACAGAAGGACAAGATGTGCATGACAGACGAAGATGGATTTGTGCTTTGCAGTTGAACTAAGGAAGCAATCAAAGACAGCTGCACTTCCTGTTTCTAAGTGACCCTATTGTTTTTTTCCACATGTCAATATGCGTTTGATAGCATTAAAACTGAAGAAACAACAGATCTGGTTTGAGGGTATTTTGATTGTCAAACTACACTGATTTATAAAATAAAGTCAATATTTCAGATGGTGGATATGGCTCAGTAAATCCAGGGTGACTTTGTCCTCATCTATTCCACGCAGTGTTGTGAAGTTACTCCCCAGACAGCAGAACGGGTCCCTCCTGGACTCTAGGCTCAGTGTGACAGATTAGGAAGAGCTGGTTTATGCTTACAGTCAACCAATGGCAGGGGTGGAACACATAGAAACTTCTGCACGTGTGGTTTGAGTGACTCATGCCCTCAGTATGCTACAAATGACTTGTCCAGATGTTTGTCCTCCCCTCCGTCCACATTCCCTCTGTTTTTCTCTCAGCACTCCCAGATTTCAGCCCATATTTGACGGTGTTTACCAGTTGCTGTTGCTAATTATACCAGTCAGTTTAAAACACTTGAAAACATGCACTACTAACACGCAAGTCCATGGTTCCTTGACGTGCTGCAGAACTTTAGTTTTTTTTTTTTTACTGTTCATTGTTTTGTAAATGTAACAAGTAAAAACAAAGTATTCATAAAAACAATGTATTTTTAAAAACTTATTTATTGTTTGTCTAAAACATTTTTTGTGAGGTCAACCTTCCTAAAAGGTCCAGCAGTGTTTGATAGGCTGGTTGAACAAAAAACAGGAAATTAAAAGATCTTTATTCTTTGTTTTTGGTGTCACTGAAGCCAGGACAATTAAAGAATCAAGGAATTGAATGCAGACAAATGTGGAACACTCCGACAAAAGCAGGATGGACGATGAGAAAATATGACTAAACTCAACTGATAACTGCACACTGACTTTAAGAAACAAAGTGTTTTTGAAGGTTATGCTTATACTTTACACTACTGGTTGTGAGGATTTGGTGTTGCAAAAACCCAGGGCGCAGGCAGAACTCGATGGATAACAAAAAGGCTTTAATAAATCAAAACAAAGAGCTGACGGTGCAGCGTACAAAAAACTCACTTGTGCAGGTGACAGGCTCGGAGGACGGGACAGAAACACCAAAACAG
>JAVKLF010000110.1:11798419-11819858 GCA_034783495.1 Millerichthys robustus | reverse complement strand
TACCTCACATTTTAAAATGTCCATTTGTCACATCTTACCTCCTTAGGGTGGGGGTTCTCACACTTTTTTTTCTGCTCTGCTTTTATATAAGTTTGTCCATTATTTCTAACTTGTAGAAACTTGTAACACGATTGCAGTTTTTGAGCGAGTGTCTTCAAATTGTTCACCGGGGCGCCTCAAATACTTCTAACAGACCATTTAACCTCTGCTCTTTATATGTGCACCTGGATTTTTAGACAGCAGGTAACCATGATAACAGTAATAACCTTTCATGCTCCAATATTCACCAACACCAAGTTTTTAAAAACAGAACCTCACAGGCAATTCAAAAAAACTGGGTCACTTAGTTTTCTTCTCCAATATGAGGAAGTATTTGTAGAAAAATCTTAAGAATAATTTGAAGTTGTTCAGAAAATGATGGACCAGCTGAAGGTACTCATTTGCCCAGTACCAAAAGGAGGCAACAATTTCAGTTTTCAGAGATTTGTTTGTTCAAAGCTCAAAACAAAGGGGAATACTTTTTAACATAATTTTATCAGATTCCATACAAAGGCAATATTATTTGTGCTGCTGTTTTAACTTCTTGCTTTTGAGCAGAAAGTAAACAACATTAGTCTCTTAGAAAATAAATAGTCAATTAAGTCTTTTAAAAGGCTTTTTATCCACCTCGCAGGTAAAATAAATGTAAATTATAAGCTTGGGTCTCTGAAAACAAATTTAATTACAGCTTCTCGTGAAGTGGAAAAATGAGGATGGAGGAAGCTGAAACCAGAAAACCAAAATTCATTTAGTTAAATGGTTGAAAAACTGAATGTGCTGTAAAGTAGAAAATCCAGAGTACAAAATAAAAGGTGTTCTGTGTTAAATGACCCACAAGGCCTTCTGGGTCATTTTGACCCAAGGGCAGCAGGAAGGTTAATGGAGGTAGAAAAAAGAGAGAGGAATTGGGGGAGAGGTAAAAACAAATCAAAGATGATGTACTGTTGGACAACAATGGAAACTGATTACAGTATATGTTGAGGAGCTGATCTCAAATGAAGAGCAGATGAGTTATTATTAATAACTACAACCAGGTGTGTGAAGACAGAGAAAACAACTAAACACAATTTTTGATGAAAACCAGATTTTCAAAATAAAACTGCAAATGAAGCTACATTAAAAGCAGGTAAAGAAAAAGTAAGCTGTGTGTGGTTTTTTTTACGAGCTTTTGTTTCAATACCATCAATTTTCCTTTTGAATTTTTTATTTTGTTTATTTTGATTTCCTTTCATCTTTCTCAGATTGAGCATTTGTATGGGCTGACGGTGTTTGAAAACTATCTGTACGCCACCAACTCAGACAACGCCAACATGCAGCCGAAGACCAGCGTGATCCGGATCAACCGATTCAACAGCACAGACTACCAGGTGGTGACCAGAGTGGACAAAGGAGGAGCGTTGCACGTCTACCACCAGAGAAGCCAGCCTCCAGGTGGATGAACGCTCACACACACGTGTTGTCTGCAGCAGAAGGTATTCTTTTTTTTTCTGCCTCGGAGAGTTCATTGTCCCTCGTTTTTTGTTTCCAGTGCGTAGCCATGCATGTGAGGAGGACCAGTATGGGAAGCCGGGAGGCTGCTCTGACATCTGTCTCCTAGGTAACGGACACAAGACCCGGACGTGTCGCTGTCGTTCTGGATTTAGTCTGGGCAGTGATGGCAAGTCCTGCAAAAGTGAGTAGGACTGCTGTTATTTAGTAACTTAGTATTTATATTTAATTACATAAAATGCTAATTTTTCAGTACTTATTGAACGTACTACACTGACTTTTTTTAAATTTACAATACATTTTTGTTTAGATGGTAACACTGTAGAAATCTGATTTTATTTTCATACTACTACTAATAATAACAATAATAGTAGTAAAAAAAGACCAATTTATTTTGACCTTGATTGGTTTCTCACAGCGGTTAGAAGATAAAACATCCAAGGGGGTGAATACTTTTTAACAGTCTGACCTCAGAGTTGTTGTTTTAGTTGTGCAAATTACAGTGACCTCCTGTCACTGCACAGACATGAGCTCAGATTGATCCGCACAGTTGGTGCTGATGATGTAAGTAAGCATCTGAATAACAAGAATGTTGGAACAACATCACCGCCACGTCGACTCAGCAGATCCAGATCTGGTGTTCACATATTTAAAAGCTGGGAGCCAGAGTGAGTCAACGTTCCTGACCCGAGGCCAAGAACAGTAAAGACTTGAGTAAAGATGCAGATCTCTCAGGGGTGAGGAAAAGCTAACTCTATACCAGGATCTGCGCTGGCTGAAATCTTTCAGCCTGATTCAGCTCATTTTTATCTACCAAATAACAGCATTATATTGATCTCCCTACTCGAGCTACATAATTTAACTACCTATTACTGCATATTCCCTCTTTGTCTCAGTTTAAAAAATACTTTGTTTTCCTTTAGGGATTTTGTTGAGCTTGCATTTCTTGCAGCTATTTTGTGAAGATGGCGTTTCAGTGTTGAACCCTTGTTGTCCTGTTTTACTGCAGAACCTGAGCACGAGCTCTTCCTGGTCTACGGAAAAGGCCGCCCGGGCGTCATCAGGGGCATGGATATGAATGCCAAGGTGCCGGACGAGTACATGATCCCCATCGAGAATCTGATGAACCCCAGAGCTCTCGACTTTCACGCTGCCAGCGAATTCATTTACTTCGCCGACGCCACCAGCTACATCATTGGTCGACAGAAGATTGATGGGACAGAGAGGGACACTATTCTGAAAGAAGGTAGAGCGACGACAGATAACTAGAGAGAGGAAAAACTAATCTGACATATGAGATTAGGACAAATTACATATTTAGAAGTAAATATTATATCACTTACTACGTGCAGAATATTATAATTTAATAACCTGGATTAACAGCAAAAACAGCCATTCTCCTTTGATATATGAGTCAAAACACCCTTTTGTTTTTTCTCAGGGATTCACACAGTGGAAGGTATCGCTGTGGACTGGATGGCAGACAACTTGTACTGGACAGATGATGGGCCAAAGAAAACGATCAGCGTGGCTCGGCTGGAAAAGGCTTCACAGACCCGGAAAACCCTGATCGAAGGGACGATGACTCATCCTCGTGCCATTGTGGTGGATCCTCTGCACGGGTAAGGGTGGACAAAAAGACGAGGTGGGCAGGATGGAGTTTGGTGATTTTTATTCTGCAGAAAGGAAAATCAGCCCCTAGCTGCAGTAATTTCGTCTTGTCATCTGTTTGAATCTGGTGAAAGGAGAATGCGGTGTGTATCTCTCACATGCACCAATCTGCAACACACTTTTTCTGTTTTAATTTGCTTGAATTACTTTTGCACCATGTGTTTTTGTTGCTTTATAGCACACACATCAAAGAGCCTTTTATTATTTTTCAGTCAATGCTGATGCTCCTTTTTATTTATGAGAACAGATGATGCGTTTTGTAAATTTTCTGGGTAGATGTCCTCCAGCAGCTGATCCACACGCAGACATATCTGTCTTTCACAGTTTTGTACAGCATTCAGTCTGTCTGTGCGTGGATGCGTCTTATTGATAGGACCTCCCTGCATCTCGTTTGAGGAACAGATGCTTTCATACACCTACGCACGTGCGCGCACACTTTGGATTGCTCGTGACAGCATGATATGTGTCCACACACTTCCCAGGAGAAAGGCACTCGCTCCCACTAATGTTAATAATCAATCAGGCTCAGAAAGAGGAGCGAAAAGTGGGGGAGGGAGGGTTTGGACAAAAGAAAAGAGGAGAGAGAAACCATAAAATGAAATGTTAATGGTAGCATCGGCTATATTCCCACGAGGAGGAACGTTTCTAGATCTGTGTAAGTCTAAGCCGTCTGCGTTCACTGGCTTTACATAGATCAGCGGTTTGATTGACAAGTTTTAAATTACTTTGTGACACACCGTTGTGTGTGCCTGTGGCCAGCCTGCTCTGATGGTTATTGGCTGCTTCAGGGCAAAAAGACGAAAAATGTCAAAACCTTCATTAGTTCTCCAAAAACGCCCAAAGAAAAATTCAGCTTCATTCAATAAAAATGCGCTTAGGACGGCTCACTCATCACTTTCGCAGGTGGCTGTATTGGACCGACTGGGAGGAGGACCCGAAGGAGAGCAAGCGGGGCAAAATTGAGCGTGCCTGGATGGACGGCTCCAACAGAAACGTCTTCCTGAGCAGCAAAACGGTGTTGTGGCCAAACGGGCTAAGCCTGGACATCCCACAGGGTATTCTCTACTGGGTGGATGCCTACTACGACCGCATCGAGATGGTCTACCTCAACAGCTCGGGGCGCAAGGTCAGCCCTGTCAATCATGAGAAAATTTAAATTTTTAGCACAACTCAGGGAGGTTTTGATTTCTAACTTGCTGTCAAATCTAAAAGTTTCCACACATTCCTCCCATGTCACTTCACAGTTTTTTGTTCTTTTTCTTTTTTGCTGCCTACACACACGTTTAGTTGAAATGGGTGGGACAGACTGTAGAAGTGGTGGATGCTGGCCAAAAATATGTGATGGTTTAGTAAACTGTTCTAACATATTATGTTGTGGAGGGAAAGAAAAGTAGATCATCTCTCTTTTATTCCCCACTGTGAATTACAAGCATATTTGACGTAAACTTCTGGGGGAAAAAAACTACATCAGAAATAGTTTGCGATTTCTTGTAAAAATATGTTTGCTCTTTTGGCTGCTTTCCTGACATCACCAGACGGTGTATGAAGGTCAGGAGCTGAACCACGCCTTCGGCCTGTGCCACTACAAACACTTCTTGTTCTGGAACGAGTACCGCAGCGGCAGCATTTACAAGCTGGACACCACCACTGGCACCGCCACCCAGCTGCGCAACGAGCGGCCGCCCATCTTTGAAATCCGCATGTACGATGCTCAGCAGCAGCAAGGTTTGGGGCAAGACATCACGTTAAAACATCCACCCGTAGTTTAGGAGACGGCGCAGTTGCGCATCAAACGTTATGTTTCCTCCTCAGGCTCTAATGCGTGTCGTGTTTCCAACGGCGGCTGCAGCAGTCTGTGTCTGGCCATACCAGGAGGTCGGCAGTGTGCCTGTGCTGAAGACCAGGTACTAGACCCGACCGACAACACCAGCTGCAAAGGTAAAAAAAGAAAAACGTGAAAGATCTAGTTGAACTTATTTTTAATGACTCAAATGTTAAAACACTTCATTTGTTTTGGGTGCAAAATATTAAATTTGTGCCCCGCTTCTGTTTGCATCCTATAATTCCTTGCCTTCTCCTTCCCAGCCAACCCGTCGTACGTCCCACCTCCTCAGTGCCAGCCAGGAGAGTTTGCTTGCAAGAACAGCCGCTGCATCCAGGAGCGCTGGAAGTGTGATGGAGACAACGACTGTCTGGACAACAGCGATGAGACTCCTGAGCTGTGCCGTGAGTTTTACAGCGCGTCCTGTTCTTACCAACTTAAATGATGTGCAGCTGTGGGAATGTGACTGAGGTCGGGGGGGGCGGAGATCTGGAGTCAGATCAAAGTCCTTTGCACAGTCTTTACCTGCGCATTTGTGCAAGAAGGAGCATAACAGTGTCTGTAGATCTGGAATAGCTCTCGTTCTGTTCGTCTGTGGTCAAAGGGCAGACGGGTTCCTTTTTGTTTGAGACTAAACAAACTCCAGTCTAAAACAGCGCGCGCCCCCCCCCCCCCCCCCTTTACTTTACATCTCTCTACTCTTTCCCATCCCCCACCACCTCTATAACTAATTTCCAATTTTCTTTTCCATTTCTGCAAATCGTTGCTTTTTCATTGTAACCCATTTTCCCTGTAGACCAGCACACCTGCCCCACTGACAGATTTAAGTGCAAGAACAACCGCTGCATTCCGCTGCGCTGGCTGTGCGATGGGGACAATGACTGTGGGAACGACGAGGACGAGTCCAACACCACCTGCTCAGGTACCCAGACACACCCCCCCACACACATTTCTGCTCGTCGCCTTTTGGTGTTCACAAGTTTTGTCGCGTACTTCAGCACGTACCTGCCCGCCCAATCAGTTCTCGTGCGCTAGCGGGCGCTGCATCCCCGTCTCCTGGAGGTGTGACTTGGACGATGACTGTGGCGATCGGTCAGACGAGCCTGTGTCCTGTGGTTGGTTGACTTACTCTCCTATTGCACGTGTTTGTTGAGGCTATTTAAACATGTATAAGTGTGTAACCTGAAATACGTCTGCCATGTCCGCAGCCTACCCCACCTGTTTCCCCCTCACACAGTTTACCTGCAATAATGGACGCTGCATCAACATTAACTGGCGCTGCGATAACGGTTAGTGTCAGCTCTTTGTGACTTCGTTCAGCTCCTTCTGTTTTCGTCACAGTTTACCGTGAGCGCTGAACGCTTTTACCATATTTGTTTTTGTCATATTGTGCATTTTTGTGTTTGTGCATCTGTTTTTTTTTTGTTGTTGTTGTTGTCCCGTGTTGTGCTCTTTGCCCACTGTGCTGTCTTCCGTTGGTTCTGTCTTTCAGAAAAGGATTGTGAGGACGGCTCTGATGAGTTGAATTGTCCAAAACCGACCGGTTAGTGCATAGATCAACATGTACCACAACAGCCGTGATGCTAGCCAGAGCTTTAGGACTCACCAGAGAGAGTCAGGGCTGCTTTTCTAACCCAACTGACCTCCAGGGAGGTCTAAACTGCTGTCCTTTCACACAAACTTGATTAGTGAATCAGTCAAATTTGTGTGCATTAATATAACTTTTTTCACTTAGTGAAAAACTTTTTATTACTATTAACAGATATTTCTACAAAAAAGTGTTTATTTTCCCCCAACAGTTTTTTAAAAAATAGAGTAAAATGTGCTAAAACTTACATTTGGCTGTCTTTTGAAGTCAGTATTTGTACAGAAATGCCAAAGACGCTGTGCTGAAAGCTCAATGTATCAGTGCTGGGTACATTTCCTCATGGTGCATGTTGTGATCTATGCAGTTTCTGTCATCATTTAAACTTTCATTTTTCATATTTTATTTCATTTGTTTACACTGTCATGTTCAATAATGTGTTGACTGTAAAAAAAAACAAAAAAGCTAAATCCTACATCTTTCTGCACATTTGCATACATTTTTGTTCCATTTTAAGAGGTTTGAGAGCGGGTTTCGCTTTGCTGCGTTTATTTTGCAGATAACGACTGCGGGGACAACAGCGATGAGGCGGGCTGCAGTCACTCCTGCTCCAGTACTCAGTTTAAATGCAACAGTGGCCGCTGCATCCCAGATTACTGGAGATGTGATGGAGACAACGACTGCGGGGACTACAGCGACGAGACCCATGCAAACTGCACCAATCAGAGTCAGTATATTTAGCTGCTTTAACTGTGTGGGGTTCCACACATCTATCACAGACAATGAAACGTGCTCATTTAGTTTTTTACATTTCAGCGGAGAAAAAAAAATTGGCTTATGTAAGAAAAAGGACAACTATTAGGTCTTTGCAATTATCTTTTTTCAGTTCTCAGGCTTTGAAGTGAGCTACAAGGGCTGCTTTTGTTCACGCTGCAAACCTGCACAAGAATGGACCATTTTCTAATTAGAACAGTTCGTCTATGAAATGTCTATGGTATCATTTTTACAGTGCATTCAACCAAGACCAGTTGTGTTTTAATAAAACCTACATTTAACAGAAGAAAAATTACAACATTTTCAGTCACATAGCTCTGAATTGAAACCCAGAGGAAATAATATGAAATGGTTTCAGCTGAATGATGTTCATTTCTTTGTTTTATTCTTCATTTTTGGGGAAAAAAGGGAAACATTCTCAGATGTGAAGCAAAGACGTTTTATTCTGCAGCTGAACATTGTAAAAGAATTAACGTGGTAATGACAATTTGTTTAGAAAACTGGAAAGATCAATTACAAGTGATACAACTGCTTTTTTTCCTTCTCAAATTGAAATGTGGGAATTATTTAACAATTAAAAAAGAGAAGCACCTCCTGTGTTATTTCACTTTGCAGCAGCTACTTGGCTAACAGCATTCGCAAAGGAGTCTTTAGAATGTCACTCGTAGTTTGCCAGCATTCTCCCTTTCCTCACTGAAGTGGCAGAGGCTCATGGCTTTCTCGTTTGAAGTTTGTTTGTCACGGGTGTCTCAAACCAAGAATGCAAGACATATAGTTTACAAGATGGGAGGAGGTGAGAGATGAAACAATGTGCACAGTTTAGAATGTAGTGTTGAGTGGCTCATTTGTCACTTGGTTGCAAACGCTCAGAATTCAGCAATAGAAATAGTACGGTATGGTTTGTTTGTTTTTTCAGAATATTGAGTCAAATTTAAGCTCCCTGAAACATGACGCTAAAAATCTGCTGGTTCTGTCTGTCAGACAAACAACAACATAAAGCTGAAACAAGGGAAATAATTGCAAAACTCGGTTAAGAAAGTGGAAAAAATATGTTTTTTGTTTCCAATTAGCTGTTCCTAAAACCTAAAGCACTTATGACCAAAATAGGAAGGTTTAAAACAAAACAAGGAAGACATCTGGGACTTTTTTATTTAACCAAACAGCAGAATAAACACCCTCCAGGATAAGATGAGTTTATGCATCTTTACTTAATGAATGTACAGTATTAGGTTTAGCTTTATTTTACTTAAATGTCAGACAAAGGTGGCCTTGTTGCACCAAATTCTCCTGTTTGACTGAAGGAAATATGGCAGAAAAACAAGTTTTTGTAATTTGTCAAACAAACTTGACCGCCAGCAAAAGAGCCCAAATCTTTTTGCCACATTTGTGTTTTGTATAAAAACAGCAGCCAGGGGAGGGCTGAGTCTTTCGTTGGATGGAAAAATGAATTTGTTCTCCTAAAGGCAGGATGAATCATCAACATTTTAATAGTTTCTTCGGAAAACACCATTAAGATTTCCCAGCAAAATCATTTTTCTCAGTTCTGCTCCGACTGCAGGTCTGTTTGTGACGCATAACGCTCATAAAGACCTTTATTTTAAAAAAAAATGGGGAGAGAGTGAGACTTGCTTGTCTGTGTCGGTGTGACCGTGTTTAAAAAAACACAGCTGTGACAGATGGTTGTTATTATCACGAATGGGTGGTTGCACCTCACCGCTGTTTTAATTCATGTATGCTTTTATTGCCAGATGTGACTCAATGCTTAAATCAGAGCAAGTGTTTACATTTTTTCAGCTTATTTACAATCCAACAAGTCCTTTTTGTCTCTATTAAATAGAATCAACCCGTGACCAACTTTTTAACGTGTCACGTAACAGAAAGTTCCTTACTCATTGTTCTGACACACACAAGCTTCTAACTTTGTTTAGAATGTAGTTTCTTTGCCGAACAACAGCGGACCAAAATGATTCACAGTCAGCTGGTGTTGTGACTAAAGCAACAACCTTCTGCATGGTTCTTTTTTCAAACTCCAGATCTTCTTCTAATGAGGTTATTATTTGTTTGTGTTTGTTTGTATCCTGCCCTCACCCGTCCCTTCGACCCTGCAGCCACACGGCCACCCGGCGGTTGTCACACCGATGAGTTTCAGTGTCGGATGGATGGCCTCTGCATCCCCAATCGTTGGCGCTGCGACGGCGACACGGACTGCATGGACATGAGCGACGAGAAGACCTGCGAGGGCGTCACACACACCTGCGATCCAGCCGTCAAGTTTGGTTGCAGAGACTCCGGTGAGGAGACAGCACTGTGCCAAAGTTATAAACTACCTTGAATTTCTTTAGAGGTAGTCCGATTATTTTTTTTGCGATGGGGAGAGGGTCCTGTTCTTGTAGCTTCAGCAAAGGAAAAGTGTCTGGCTGTCATTGAGAACGGAGAAAAAGTAGTGATGCATCATCCTTCAGTTGATGGTGTACTGCAGAGTGGAGACCCCACTGTGGGTCCTGAAACATCAAGGTGTGGTCTTGAGAAGATTTTCAGAATTACTTTCATTTAAAAATGACCTCAACATTTTTTTGCCTTTGTTGTTACAAATGTTTGATGTTAGTGTACTTAAAAATAAATGAAATTAGCATAATTAGAATTGTTACTATGCCCTTGTTTATTTGACTTAAATCCAATGTTTATCACCTAAAGATAATTGGGTGCACAGTTTTCTGCTGCTGTTATTTTGTGGGTCAAAAGCTGAAAAGTTTGGGATGTGGGAGTTAAGTGGCTGAGCAGACCCGAATAACTGTTGATCAAGACCACATTTAAAGTTCTGTTTAAAGTTTAGACGAAAGTCTGGCTAATAAGGGATGACTCAAGACTTTTGCACAGTTCTGTGAGTTCAGTAAACACATTTGCATAAAGCAGAATGTTTCTAAGTCGCCCGGCCTTCTGTCTGCAGCTCGGTGCATCAGTAAAGCCTGGGTGTGTGATGGAGACAATGACTGTGAGGACAACTCAGATGAGGACAACTGTGATGCTCTGGTGTGTAAGCTCTCCCATCACGTGTGCGCCAGCAACTCCACCATCTGCCTGCCCGCAGAGAAACTCTGCGACGGCACTGATGACTGCCCAGATGGCTCCGACGAGAAACTATGTGGTAAGGAACGGCGGCGCTCAGGCCGCGCTTCAGAGAACGGCAACTTCCATCTCTACTTCTGCACCCCTGACCATCCCCCCTCCCCGGTGCTCTCTGTGCTGCAGATCTGTGCTCTCTGAACAACGGCGACTGCAGCCACAACTGCACAGTGGCTCCAGGCGAGGGCATGATCTGCTCCTGTCCGCTGGGCATGGAGCTGGGGTCGGACAACAAAACCTGTCAGATCCAGAGCTTCTGCGCCAAACATCTGAAGTGCAGCCAGCGCTGCGAGCAGGACAAGTTCAGCGTGAAATGCTCTTGTTACGAGGGCTGGGAGCTGGAGCCGGACATGGAAAGCTGCAAAAGCACGGGTAAGAGGTCAAGCTAACACGATGATGGCGAAGGTGGAGGGATTGCGATCAATAATGGTTGATAATTAAACAAAAGAAGTGACCTTGAAAAGGTTGTATGAGTCACAACAGTAAAAGAAGTCAAAAAGAAAAGGAAACTGGGGCTGGAAAAGATGTGTGATGATAACGTATGATGGAATGAGCAATAAAAAGAAAAGAGTAAGAGGTTATCTGCATTTATCAGACTTTTATGATGGGTGAGAAAACATAGAAAGACTTGAGTTATTTCCTGCTGTTATTGGGTTTTTTAATATTAAACATAAGAGAAGAACCACAAGAACCACAGCAATTTGTTTTTTTATTAAAGTCCCTGAAAAGGCGAGTTGTGAGTAGCAGAGAACCACTCAGTTGCTCTTTGAATTTTATGATGCACCCAAAGTCTTTACAGTAGTTATCTCCCTGCAGCAACTAGCCAAGAACGAACCATGAATTTCTGCTGCTGTTCTTCCCTGCTGGAGTCTTAGAGACGAGCCAGCAGCTCCCTGTCATTCATGCCGCTGCCCGTCTGCCTGCCTGTTAGCTACAGATAACTCCTGTCTAATTTACTTGGCGTTTTCATTACACAGGATTACAGCCACTTTTAACACACACCACCCCCCTCCTTTTTTATAGGAAAAGTCACTCACTGCAGCCATACTTGGATGCCATGTTTTATATTCTGTGAGTCGGAACAGTTCTGACATCTTCTGACTGAATTTATTGAACCAGGAATTAGAACTGTTGCAATTGAAAAACAGTTTTTCTTGTTGTGTCCTGGAACAGCAGCACAGATAAGCATTAAAACCCACATCTATAAAGTTATTATATACATATTGTAATGATTGAACTAGGGATATGACAAAAGCAAAAATGACAGAAAACAAAAGCAGTTGTATTATTTATATTTTGCTGGGATTTCAGGGAAACACAGGAACAAATGAGTCATAATTTTTGCCTCGGCTTTATTCAAAACTTGCTTGTACTCTAGTTCAAGTAACTGAGCACGGTTTAGGTGTTTGTGCAGCAGATTTCAAGCAGAAAAATCAGCAGTTTGAGCTTTACAGATAGAATGAAGGTACAAATGTTTGTAGCAGGTGAGCTCAGTGGTTAGCACTGATGGCTCACAGCAAGAATGCTTGCGTGGGTTATCTCTGGGTACTCTGACTTCCTCCCACAGACTAATATATGCATGTTAGGCTGCCTTCAGGCCCAGGCCTTCCTTGCAAAAGACATCTGTGATCTCAGTAGGATTTACCTGGTTTAATAAAGGTCAAATAAATAAATATACATTTTAGAGGATAAATCTGATGAAAAGCTGGGGTTAAATCAGGACTAGTTTTGTAAAAAAAAATAATAATAATTTAGATTAATACTAATTAGCAGTGATGCAGCAAAGGTTTTACGCTTTAACAGCCATTGTTTTTCTTGTTAATTTCTGCAGATCCGTTCAAACCATTCATAATTTTCTCCAATCGTCACGAGATCCGTCGCATCGATCTGAACAAGGGAGAGTTCAACGTGTTGGTGCCGGGCCTGAGAAACACCATCGCTCTGGACTTCCATCTCAACCAGAGTTCCCTGTATTGGACAGATGTGGTGGAAGATAAGATCTACAGAGGGAAACTGTCTGAGAATGGAGGTGAGGGTTTGTTTTTTTATACATAATCCTAATCAGTGTTCTCAGCTTGGTTTATGGATTGTCAGCCTCAGTCATTGGTAACAACATCTGCAGGCAGTTTGCATCCCATTTGCATTCAGAATGAAAACAGCATCAGAACTGGCATTATTTGGACAAGTTGTGCATACAACAAGGAGTTTGACTCTAAGTGTAATTTGCTCTCAGTGTACATGCATTTGAGTGTACATTCAAACAAAATAGAAGGCATAATTGTTACAAAAATATTAACAAGTGAACAGCTCTACCAACTGAGCCAATGTGCAGCCTAGATATAACTGATGTAAGCAAAACAGACACCAAGTGTTTAGTAATGCATTCCACTTTCAAGTTGACACTGTTTAGTTGATTTTTTTATGTCTCCTGATTTAAAATAAATCAATGCTTCATTTGAGTAATAATAACAAAACAGATGCCTGTTGATTTATTTACCACATGTTGAAAACTCCATAAAGTATTGCTTAAATGTGAGTAGGCATATGTTTGATTTTTATTTAATTTAAAATGATTTTGAGGTAAAAAACAAAACAAAACAAAACTAAACTTTCCGTCTTCATTTTAGTCTTTAGTTATAACAGGACAAGTAACAGAAAATCTAACATGGCATCATAAAGGACACAACCCTCGATACCATCCTGCAGTTCTCTCAAACAAGACCTCCTCCCTGCTGAACCCGAAACACTGATGCTGCTTTGTGTACAAGTCTGTCCAAAGATTGGGGAGCTTCTCTATTTATTTTGTTCCCGGCTGTCATGTTTTTCTGTCTGTAGGCTGTAAACAAGTCAGCGTGTAACATTGTTCCAAACACAATAATGAATGAGTCTTCCCAAACAAATTACTCATCACTCTCATTAGGGAACCGGTTGAAAATTAAAGGGTTTGAACAAGTCTGAGTCTTTAGTCCTGACAACCACACATTTAGTTTGGTTTGTAATTGCGGCATCACATCCTCCTCTTCTCTTATTGTTCTGCGCGTTTTCTCCTCCACGAGGCATTTAGACAGTCCATTAAACGACAATTTACGACGCAAGGATTTGATTACAAATTGGCCACAGTTTTATCATTTCTAAATCATAAAGCTCGGCAGCAGATCAGGGCTTCGGGCTACGGTACAATCAGAGCAGACATCATCAGCAAACCCCAGCCCGCACAGCCTTTAATCATGCAAATTTAAACAGAGTGCAGGTTCAACAAGATACTTCAGCACTCCTGAGAACTTTGTCTTGTTGATTACGGTAATATTACAAGATTAAATTACACTTTAAACGCCTTTGTTTAAAGATTTGACCGAACACATTACCAGTTCTTCTTTCTTATCCACCATGGTAAAAAATGGACAGTACTGCTGTTTAAGAATTTTATGAAGAACAGGTTCTGTAGTTTTAAAAGGCATTGGTGTCTAAAAGGCATTTGTGGTCTTTTTGTTTCTTTTGTAGCTTTAACCAGTTTTGATGTAGTGATCCAGTATGGGCTGGCTACCCCCGAGGGTCTGGCAGTGGACTGGATAGCAGGAAATATTTACTGGGTGGAAAGCAACCTGGATCAGATCGAGGTGGCCAAATTGGACGGCACCATGAGGACCACGCTGCTGGCGGGGGACGTGGAGCACCCTCGAGCTATTGCTCTCGACCCTCGTGACGGGTAAGGCTCTATTTCCGGCAAAACACATTTACAACGAGCTGCCATGCAAAAATATTGTGCTGCGGTAAATGTGGGGAAAACATTTTTAAATCTGGCGTACTTCCTGTGGCACGACCCTGCAGGATCCTCTTCTGGACAGATTGGGACGCCAGTTTGCCGAGGATTGAAGCTGCATCCATGAGCGGCGAAGGCAGAAAGACTATTCATAAAGAAACTGGCAACGGAGGCTGGCCAAATGGACTCACTGTGGATTATCTGGAGCGGCGCATCCTCTGGATTGATGCCAGGTCCACCAAATAGAAAAATGGAAATCATCTTTCTTGTTGTCTTTTAGAATTTTACAAAGAACGATAACCCAAAGTTGTGCACCCCACAGATCTGATGCAATTTATTCAGCCAAGTATGACGGTTCTGGACTGATCGAGGTTCTGAGGGGCCACGAGTACCTTTCACATCCATTTGCCGTCACCATGTACGGCGGAGAGGTTTACTGGACGGACTGGAGGACCAACACGCTGGCTAAAGCAAACAAGTGGACCGGAAGCAACGTCACCGTGGTCCAGAGAACCAACACGCAACCTTTTGACCTGCAGGTCTACCACCCTTCCAGACAGCCACAGGGTAGGGATTCACACACACTCATCAATGAATAAGGCTCAGATGCAACCTGCACACAGTGCTGCAAAGTCAATATTTTATAATATGTTTGCTGTATGTACATTGGAGTTAGTTTTTTTGTTCTTTGCTTCTCTGTAGCTCCGAACCCATGTGCAGCTAAAGATGGCAGAGAGCCCTGCTCTCACCTCTGCCTCATCAACTACAACCAGACGTTTTCATGTGCTTGTCCTCACCTCATGAAGCTGGCCGCTGACAAACGGACATGTGTCGGTGAGTCTGAGCTCACAAACAACACAGTTGTGGTGAAAACAGGCTTTTAGGTTTTTGTTTGAGTTCCAAAAACTGGAATGGCTCAGTGTTTTTGCAGAGCTGTATTATTATATTTTGTTGTATGTGTCAGACTTTTTTTTTCTTACTTTACAATAATAGTGCAGACTTTTTGAATTAGGGTTTTGTGGAAGGGTTATGTATAGTTAATATCTTACCTGTTGCAGATAGGACTTCTTGTTTGAAAATGTACCTGCAACAGGTAAGATATTAACAATGCATAACTGTTGAACGCAACTCTACTTTAGAGTATCCGTACTGTTTTTAAGGTTTTTTTTTTATGACACTGTTCAACACATGGAAAAGTTTTCCCATACAAAATAACAGAGGGCCTCTTTATTATCTGTGTTAGTTTAATATTCCCTGCAGCAGTCTCCATTATCTTTGGGGGTAATGAAACAGAGGCCACATTGACATTTATACCAGTAAAGTCCCCACTCCTCCCATCCACCACACAGTCAGCCTATCATTAGTCTTCCATCTCCATTTCTCTTTCCACATCTTCCTGTCTGTCATTTCAGCCACGCATAGTTAAATAATCATTGACTGTTAGGACCATCGCAGTTGTTTTGTATCTTCACTGATTAAATTTACTCTCATCGTCATGTCTGAGCTACTGAGTCACTCAGCTGCATAAAACAACCTGCATCAAAGACGCATATGGATTTACTGTTTGTTCAAGTGGCAACAATATCACCAAATCGTTTATCTTTGTTGCAACCATCAGCCTACAAGTTATTGATTTTGTCATGGATTGTGCTTTTTTTCTGGACTTGTCTCTTGCTTTGTTTACCTCTCGATTATTCACTTGAACTTCTGATGGATGGATGCGTGCCCACACCTCCTCCTCCACCTGTAGAGTCCCGGCAGTTTCTGCTGTACGCTCGACAAATAGAGATCAGAGGAGTGGACATCGACAACCCGTATTACAACTACATCATCTCCTTCACCGTGCCGGACATCGACAATGTGACGGTGGTTGACTACGATGCTCTTGAGCACCGCATCTACTGGTCAGACGTGCGAACCCAGACCATTAAGCGAGCTTTCATCAATGGTACTGGAGTCGAAACTGTGGTCTCTGCTGGTAAGGAGGCAGTGGAATACAGCACAGATCAAGGTTTAAAAGCCTTTCTTGTTAATCACTCTCATTTACTTGTACAGTATAATGTCTGATTCAAACAGGCCTGCTGAGTTTTTGAGTATAATTAAAAGGACTGATCAGTGACTCGTGTTGCTTATGTCTCTTCAGATCTACCCAACACACATGGCCTGGCAGTGGACTGGGTGTCCAGGAACCTGTTCTGGACGAGTTATGATGCCAATAAAAAGCAGATTAATGTTGCCAGACTGGATGGCTCCTTCAAAAATGCTGTTATCCAGGGCTTGGACAAACCACACTGTCTTGTGCTGCATCCAATGCTGGGGTCAGTCCTGCACACGCAGATGTAAAAATATATACACACATAAAGGTTCTGCACAGGCAGAACTGAACACATGCAAAGTCATGACTCCTCTCTTGTGGCTCTTTTATTTTGAAAATTTCTTCATGTAAAGACACCGCAGACAGTGTCTCTGTTTTTTTTCTCTCTTTCTGTCCCCTTCTTTGCTTTCCTCTCTGTATTTATCTTACATCCTGTCCCCTTCTGGTAACATCCGTTTTTTCCCCCCCTGTTGTGTCTCCTCTCCTAAAACTTCTTCCTCCTGAACTCCAAACAGAACCGGGCCTCAGTCTCGCCCTCAGCCAAGTAGACAGATCACAGACAGGCCAGCTATATTTATACGTTTATTTTTGTTCTGCTGGAATGTCTGCGCTCATGAGTATTTCAAGTCCATGAAGAAAAGTTGTGTTTTTGTTTACACCTTCATCACTTTTAGGGATTTAGCCCAGTTAGGCAGAGGAATGTTTCCTGTCCAAGCGCTGTAGGCGTGAGTGAAAATGAGAAGCAGATGGTAGACATACGTCAGGTCTGTCTGCTTCTTCTGCCACACAAACACACTTGACCCCAAAAAGAGTGGGCGGGGTCATAAAAAAGGGCGATTCTCTGAGTGTCTTTGCACAAAAGCTCAAATGTGGGAGTTTAAATAGCTGAATGTTCTTACTTTGATGACCTGTTAACAAGTATACTGAAGGGTGTGGTTGGACAGGAAGTGGACCATCAGGCAGGATATACCTTTTAAACAAACACCACATGCTGTCTGAAAACAGTGACACTCACTGTCACATTGTGGGAGAACTAAAGGGGAAATGTTCCAACAATGAATGGATAAAACTAAGACATGACAAACTTAAAGAAACAGTTCAGATCCTTTGAAATGGGGTTCTGTGGGAAGGTAATGAAGAAAGAATATCTTACCTGTTGTAACTATTTCAATGGCTTCGGTTTAATGGAAAAAAGTTCAGTTCAGACCAGATTGATGAGCTAGTGACTAGTCAGAATAAACAAAGATCAAAGCTTCTTTGTGAGAATATTATTGTATTAAATTGCCATGGGTTTTACATTAAATAGTTACAAACAGCAACAGCAACTAGTTATAACATTTATAGTGGAGTTGGAGCACCTCCAGCAGGAATATTATAACATTTCGGCTAGATTATTTAAACAATGCTAAACTGAATTAATACAAAGGTCAAAAGATGGAATAAGAAACATTGAAGATTAAGTTTTTCACTGGTTTGCTGTACTTTTTGGATTCATTAAAAAAATAGCAAAGTTGGGAACTGGATAAAGTACAGCACAGCTCAAAGTTCAGAAGAGCAGAATATTTCCTGTCATGCAGTTCTTGTTTGCTTTAGTCAGTAAAAAGCCAAAGATTTTACTCAACGTTATGAAAAATGTTCTATAAATTAAGCCCTGGTTGTTTTGTAGGTTGTTTATCGTCTGAGTTTGATCAACAACAAAGACTAAAGCACAAAAAAGTTCACTTTGTTTTGCTTACTTCCACTGATCCTTTGTGTGTGCCTCCACCAGGAAGCTGTACTGGACAGATGGGGACAACATCAGCATCGCCAACACAGACGGCACCAACATCAGCCTTCTCTTCACCAACCAGAAAGGCCCTGTTGGTGAGGCTCTCCAACTGCACATCTGTGAAAGAGACAGCACAGCCTAGTGATGAGGCAGGATATCACACATTGGTGGGTTTCTCTTTGTTTTGCAGGACTCTCCATCGATTTTGATGCTGGGCAGCTTTACTGGATCAGCTCAGGAAACAGCACCATAAACCGCTGTAAACTGGATGGTTCTGAGCTGGAGGTGCTTGAAGGAGCCAAGGGCAAGCTGATCAAGGCAACGGCTCTCGCCATCATGGGTACGACCTGGGAAAATATTCAGTATTGATATGTCATGATTAAAAACTTGACAAGCCTTATTTTTTTCTGTTTTGCACATGTTTGTAATGAAAATCCATCCTCTGTATGTTTAGGCGATAAGCTGTGGTGGGCCGACCAGGTTAATGACCAGATCGGAACCTGTGACAAAAAAGATGGTGGCAACTGGAAGGTCCTGAGGAACAACACGTCTCCCATGATGCACATGAAGATCTACAATGAAACTGTGCAGAATGGTGCTGTAGCTTTTCTTGGTTTTTCTTTGTACAATTTAAGCAACATTTGTTTCATATGAAACTGCTTTGGGTGGGAAAGAAAAATAAGAAGAAAAATCCATTTTTTTGAATCCTTGAAGGTCTGATTACAAGGCTGCATGAAGAATGTTTATGTGAAGCACGTCTGTTTATGCCCGCGTTACTCATCATTGACTTGTTTTTGCGTATTTGTCCTTGTGCGTTTGTGTTCCCAGGCACCAATCTGTGCAGCAAGAACAACGGAGACTGTTCCCAGCTGTGTCTCCCCACCTCCCCGACCACCAGAGCGTGCATGTGCACTGCAGGGTACAGCTTACGAACAGGGCAGCAGTCTTGTGAAGGTACAACATAATCACACGCAAAGTCTGAAATTGACAAAAAAAGAAAAAACCCTGATGCAATTTTCTAAGGAAGTGTTGCAAGTAAATACAAAGCCCATGCTGTGTTTGTTTGCTTTAGGTGTAAGCTCGTTTCTTTTATATTCGGTGCATGAGGGCATTCGTGGTATTCCTTTGGATCCTTCAGACAAGTCTGATGCCCTGGTACCAGTCTCTGGCACCTCCCTGGCTGTGGGCATCGATTTTCATGCTGGTAAGATTTTGGATGATGTTTTTCTTAATTTTTAAGAAAACCTAGAAATTCCCAAATTTGATGTATTTTTAAAATTATGTAACCAAATAAAGGCCATCATTTTTTTTCCACAGACAATGACACAATCTACTGGGTAGATATGGGCCTCAGTACCATCAGCAGGGCAAAGAGAGACCAAACCTGGAAAGAAGATGTGGTTACAAATGGCATTGGAAGAGTTGAAGGCATTGCTGTTGATTGGATAGCAGGTGAGAGGCAATGACAATGCATCGCAAATAACAAAATTAGAACACAGTGTAAAATATAAATATTAAAAATCATGGTTTTAGATTCTAAAGTGGCTTATATTCAGTGAAACGTGGAATCAAACTAGACAAAAACCCCAAAGTACCAGCAACACAGGATAAATACACTACACATACAGCATGCGCACAGGTCTGCCTGAACTTTACTCTTCCTACTTTGTCGTAAACAGGAAACATCTATTGGACAGACCAAGGTTTTGATGTAATTGAGGTCGCTCGACTGAATGGTTCCTTCCGCTATGTGGTGGTCTCCCAGGGCCTGGACAAGCCTCGCGCCATCACCGTGCATCCTGAGAAAGGGTGAGCGGGGAACAAACGCTGTGCTTGTTTGGCTTTGACCTTTTAGTCATTTATCTCTGTATCGATTACAGAAGAAGTTGCCTCTGAGCTTGTCTTTGTGTTTTGTGCACACAGCTACCTGTTCTGGACCGAGTGGGGCCAGTACCCCCGCATTGAGCGGTCTCGCCTGGATGGCTCACAGAGGGCTGTGCTGGTTAATGTCAGCATCAGCTGGCCCAATGGGATCTCCATTGACTATGAGGTAATAAACCATACCAGACTTTATTCTTTTAAATTTAGCTCACTTATTTTTAACCCACAGAGTGGAAATAGCACTCAAACGTCATCATCACTCTCGTGTTTGCATGTAGGAGGGTCTGCTGTACTGGTGTGATGCCAGGACGGACAAGATTGAGCGCATTAACCTGGAGACTGGGGAAAACAGAGAGGTGGTTCTGGCCAGCAACAACATGGACATGTTCTCTGTGTCTGTGTTTGAGAACTACATCTATTGGAGCGACAGGTCAGACTTACATCAGCTGTTTAGTCCTATTATTGATCACTGTCAAAAGGATGGTACTTTCACAGATTTTGACTTATATTTGTGCCTGGTAGTAACTGAGAGTCATCATCAACACATATTCTGAGCGCTAACAGTTTTGTCTTGATCTTGAAGCTTTCAGCAATAAGATAACGCATGCATGACACTATCTTCCATCGTTTTTCAACACAAGATGATCTGAGTATAAAATGTGAAAGGCAAAATGCATTCCTTCAGGGAACGCTAACTTTAATTCTTTATGTCTGCAAGTCTCAGCCTCGGTTAAATGCTGTCTGTGTGTCTGGCATCAAACAGGACTCATGCTAATGGCTCTATTAAGAGAGGCAACAGGGACAACGCTACTGACTCCGTCTCTCTGAGAACTGGTATTGGCGTGCAGCTCAAAGACATCAAGGTTTTTAACAAGGCCCGGCAGCAAGGTGAGCAAACCCTGAGGAGCGTTAAAGCGTTGGATCTGTCCAGTCTAAAATACAATATGTCTGTTTACAGGAACAAACGTGTGCAAAGACAAAAACGGCGGGTGTGAGCAGCTCTGTCTGTACCGTGGCAACGGGCAGCGCACATGCGCCTGCGCCCACGGCATGCTGGCGGAAGACGGCCGCGGCTGCCGCGACTACGACGGCTACCTCCTGTACTCGGAGCGCACCATACTCAAGAGCGTCCACCTGTCGGACGAAAACAACCTGAATGCACCGATAAGGCCGTTCGAAGACCCCGTGCACATGAAGAACATCATCGCACTCACGTTTGATTACAGAGGAGGCGGGGGGAGAGGAGCGAACCGCATCTTCTTCAGCGACATCCACTTTGGAAACATCCAGCAGATCAATGACGATGGATTTGACCTCAAAACGATAGTAGAGAGTGAGTTTTTATGGGTGTGATTTTTATTTAGTCTGCCATTTCCTCAGTTTATCTACTGTGTTCCCCACTCCCAGCTGATACAAAAGCATCTCATTGTTTA
>JAVKLF010000110.1:11780311-11794583 GCA_034783495.1 Millerichthys robustus | reverse complement strand
ACTGTGAGGTATTCCTTTATGGATTAACAGCTGGCAGTTTGTCTGTTTTTAAATTACTTTTGGGGTTACAAATTCTCAAACACCTCTAAGTTACAGTTGCGGTTGTACTTTCCTCTGCAGGTGGTGCTGAAGAATGAGCCGGTCCATCCATTCGGCCTGGCGGTATACGGAGACTACATCTTCTGGACCGACTGGGTCAGGAGGGCGGTGCTCCGTGCCGATAAATACACGGGGGGAGAAATGAAGGTGCTGCGTGCTGACATCCCCCAGCAGCCAATGGGTATCGCCGCTGTGGCCAATGACACAAACAGCTGTAAGTTTTTACACAAAGTCAGGACTCGAGTGGTTGTGTGGAGCGCTGAAAATGGGTGTTTTACTTACCTGAAGCTTTGACCGGTAAAATATATCAGACTCACTTTACCTGTTGTAATAATGGCATGAAGAATTTGAAATGGAGTCAAAATGGTGCATAAATATGTAGTAAATTATAGGTTTATGAAAAGAAAAGAAAAACAAAGACTACATCGTTATCTTGTGAACAAGAAAGAAACATAACAGCTTGTAATATAATAAAACTAGAAACAAATATGAAGTACACTATAGAAGGGCGATTTAACAAAACAAAGATTAAATAACAGCAAAAAGAAGTCGATAAGGCATCACAAAGACAAGAAGATGGAACAATGTTTGAGTAAATATGTCATCCTCCAAACAGAAACAGTTTCCTGCAGGTCTTTGTTTCTTATTTTTCTCCTGTTTGCACAGGTGAGTTCTCTCTGTGCCGTGTCAACAATGGAGGATGTCAGGACCTGTGTCTGCTGACCTCTGAGGGAAGGGTTACCTGCAGTTGTCGTGGCGACCGGAAGCTTTTGGAAGACAACACCTGCACTGGTAAAACAAGATTTTATGCTTATTATAAAACTCATCTGCAGTCAGTGTATATGTTGGTCCTTTGTTTCATTTTGCTAAGAGTTTAAGACTTATCAGACACCACTGGTGTCATTTTCTGTTTGGGCTCATTAAGATTATTAAGATGAAATTTAAATTGAGAATAATTCCATGTACTGTGAAAATGCACTTTAAATATCGTAAAACTGAGTGCTGAAAGCTCAAATATGTAGAACATTAGCTAAAAGGAGCAAAATGTTAGCTAAAAGTAGCAGTAAACAGTAGCTAAAAGTAAACACAGCATAAAATGTAGCAATAGACTAAAAGTTAAAAGTAGCAAAATGCTGGCTAAAAACTAAAACTACTATAAGAAAAATAAATTGTAGTATGCTGAAGCAGATTTTAAAGAGAGAAACTGTTTTTTTTAGAACCTGAAGAACTCTTAATGTGTTTTATGTGGGTAAGTATTTGTAAATTAAGTCATATATTTTAAAAAGTACAAGAAATATATGAATGACTAAAATGGCAATGTTCAGATGGTTTGAACGCGTCATTCAAATAAACTGGATTCTGATCTTCTCTACATTCTGGTTGTGTCTGTGCTCCTCAGGTGCCAACACTACCTGCAACAGCATTGATGAGTTTGAGTGTGGAAATGGAGACTGCATCAACTACACACTGACTTGCGACGCCAAAGCTCACTGTAAGGACAAGTCTGATGAGAAGCAGTCCTACTGTGGTGAGTGAAATCTTAACCTTTTCTTTTTAATCTTATCTCCGCTGATTGAAAATTGAGTCTGTCTCTTCTGGTTTTCAGCCAATCGTGTGTGTAAGAAGGGCTACAGACGGTGTGTGAACGGGCGCTGTGTGGCACATAGCTCCTGGTGCAACGGTCAGGATGACTGTGGAGACAACTCTGATGAAGTTTTCTGTAACAGTGAGGAGACTTTCTTTCATATTCTGCTGATGTAGGCTGTTCAAAGCATGCATATATGATTTCCTGATTCTGATGAATCAACAAATTATATGTACATATTTCAAAGTTACTAAAATGCTTTTGTCACATTTATAATGCAGCAGCATCTCTTTGAAGTTTTTATCTAAAGCACTGCTGTTTCTTTGGCACCGCCTGTGTCTTTAACTCTTAGATTCAATTAAATTTAAAGCTGATTTGCTTTTAAATTGAAACTAACGAAGCCTTCCTAACTGCTGCATCTCCCCTGATTGTCGAGTGTGCTGTTTTTCACAGTGAGGTGAAAAACTCTTAGAAAGTAATCATTGGATGCACATCTACAACTGATTACCATTTCGAGTCAAGATGGCCGTCAGAGCTAATCAACCTTAGAAAGCAGATAGATCAGATGTTGCACAGTCACACAAATTGAAATCCATCTCCTAAAATGTAAAGAAACATTTACCTAACGTCTACCTTTATAAAGCTATGTTACTGAAGGGTTTCTCTGGACACCGTCTTTCTGTCCCTGTGCATCAGCCACGCTGTGCTCAGCCACTCAGTTCCAGTGCCGAGACGGGAGCTGCATCTCCAACTCCAGCAAGTGTAACCAGAAGGTGGATTGTGAGGACGCCAGCGACGAGATGTCCTGTTGTAAGTCAAATCAGTCATGAATGTTTTCATTTAAATCCAAAAGTCAGCTCTTTGCTCAGAGATTGTTGTGTGGTTTTTTTTTTTACCAAGCTGCCACGGACTGTTCCTCCTACTTCCATCTGGGAGTGAAGGGAGTGATGTTTCAGAAGTGTGAGTTCACCACACTCTGCTACACACCCTCGTGGCAGTGCGACGGAGCCAACGACTGCGGAGACTTCTCGGATGAAAAAAACTGCGCGGGTATTTTTTTAACTCAACATTCACTGGCTGTATTTGCCAGCTTTATTCTGTAGAATTTGTGAAACAGATTTTTTATTGAGTTTTTTTAAAAGCTAAAATACCTTTTGGATTAAACCAAAGTAACTAAAGCAAACACCAAGATTCTTCCTAAAAGACAACTCCTGAACACATTCTTTAAAACATTTTTCCCTAAACGTATCCCTGCTCTGTCCCTCCATCAGGGGTCTGGAGAACAAAGTGCCCCACGCCTTTCTTTGCCTGTCCCAGTGGCCGCTGCATTCCCATGAGCTGGACCTGCGATAAGGAGAACGACTGTGAGAACGGTGCCGACGAAGCTCACTGCGGTAAGGAGTGAAACAAAGTCAAATGTGGCAGACTTTTACTTTGTTTTGCTGCTGGAATTTGTCTGTTCATACGCCCATTTTGCTCCTTTAGATAAGTCCTGCTCTGCCACCCAGTTTGAGTGTGGAAACCACCGTTGCATTCCGAGCCGCTGGGTGTGCGATGGGGCTGACGACTGTGGTGACGGCTCTGATGAGGACAGCAAGTGCAGTAAGTGTTGGAGAAGAAGCTTTTGAGTCCAAGCAAATAAAGGAAAAGTTAAAACAACAACAACAAAAAAAACTAATTGAGAAATCTGAACTTTTCCATCCCCCAGACAATAAAACCTGCAGTCCCGACGCATTCCAGTGTCCTGGATCGCCCGTGTGCATTCCTCAGCGCTGGAAGTGTGACGGAGACAAAGACTGCCCCGATGGAGCCGATGAGAACGTCAAATCTGGCTGTAGTGAGTTCAAGTAGAAGCTAAACGTTTTTAAAGTGTGTTGAATTCCTTGCATTCCTTTACTGCACAGTTGAAGAAAATTCCAACAAACATCTCTGTCTCAGTGTTCAACGACACATGCAGCAGCGATGAGTTCATGTGCCAGAACCGAGAGTGTATTCCCAGACACTTCGTGTGTGACCATGACAAGGACTGCAGCGATGGCTCCGACGAATCCCAGGAGTGTTGTAGGTCACCCCTTACCTCTGATAAGGCTCTATCTGTACTATTTCTTATTATCTTTGATCTGCTCACTCTGTTTACCTGCCTGTGCTGTTGGTCGTCACAGTGTATAAAACTTGCGGACCCAACCACTTCCGCTGCGACAACGGACGATGTCTCATGCACAAGTCATGGGAGTGCGATGGAGAGTTTGACTGCCACGATCACTCTGATGAAGCACCAAAAAACCCTCGCTGCAGCAACTCAGGTTAAATGTGCAAAAAAGCTTTTTTTAAATTTAAGATTCCTTATAATCTGTTTGATATAAATTATTGGTGAAATTCAGCCATATTAAATAAATTAAAACCTGTGCCTAATACCAATAGAAGAGGGGGTCTGTCATTAGAAACATTCAGACTTCTAAAAAAGAGAATAAACAGAATTTTAAATTTGGCCTACTTGACTTCACTTGTTTTCCATTTAATTTCTTTATCTCACTGAACAGAAACCCAGTGCAACGACACTATGTACAGCTGTAACAACGGAAACTGCATCAACGAGACGCTGCTCTGCGACCGTAACGACGACTGCGGCGATGGTTCCGATGAGCTCAACTGCCTCATTAACGAGTGTCTGAACAACAAACTGAGCGGCTGCTCTCAGCTGTGTGAAGACCTGAAAATAGGCTTTAAGGTACGCGTGAGGCATTCGTCTAACCGGATCTGTAAAAAATAGTCAGCAGGGCCTGTTGCTTTATCTCTGCTTTACATTACCTCCTCACAGTGCAGATGCAACCCTGGCTTCCGTCTGAAAGATGATGGGAAGACGTGCGTGGATATAGATGAATGCACGACCACCTATCCCTGCACGCAACGCTGCATCAACACACACGGCAGCTTCCACTGTCTGTGCGTGGAGGGCTTCCTGCCCAGTCCCGAAAATCCGACCATATGCAAATCGGTTTCTGGTAAGGAAAACGACTGATTAATGACAGCCAGCCAAGTGTTTGAGGTCAGTCCCCTCATGTATAATATCCCCCCTGCAGATGAGGAGCCATTCCTTATCTTTGCCAACCGCTATTACCTGCGGAAGCTCAACTTGGACGGCTCCAACTACACGCTGCTCAAACAGGTGAGGCCTGTGATTCTGTTTGATGTGACCTCCAGGTCACATCCTGCAGGAGTTTATCCAAAACTAATGCAGCTCTTGTGTTTTGACAGGGATTAAACAACGCAGTTGCTCTGGACTTTGACTACCGGCAGCAAATGATTTATTGGACCGACGTGAACACACAGGGCAGCATGATCCGACGGATGCACATCAACGGCAGCAATGTTCAGGTGTGTGTTGATAACACCTGCCTGCTTTTGGAACATCATGTCAGATTGATATTCACCTTTGTATATGTGTGTGTGTGTGTATGTGTGTGTGCACGCTCACAATCCTGAAAAATTATGCAAATCCTTCTTTGTGACACGCAAAAAATGATTTTCTGCTTGCTCTTTTTTTTAAGGTTCTTCACCGCACATTACTCAGCAACCCTGATGGTCTGGCAGTGGACTGGGTAGGAGGAAATCTGTACTGGTGCGATAAGGGACGAGACACTATTGAGGTGTCAAAGCTGAACGGAGCGTACCGGACCGTTCTCGTCAACAG
Source organism: Millerichthys robustus (assembly GCA_034783495.1). NCBI lineage: Eukaryota > Metazoa > Chordata > Actinopteri > Cyprinodontiformes > Rivulidae > Millerichthys > Millerichthys robustus. Next base: position 11,789,208 of record JAVKLF010000110.1, on the reverse strand, counting down.
CGGTCTAAAGGAGCCACGTGCTGTCGCTGTGGATGTGCGCTATGGGTAAGAGCAATAATACCCCCCCAAAAAACATGTTGTCATTATTCTGCCTTCACAACTGCCATTGACATGAAATTAGATTTTCGGTGTGTTTAAACTCTACTGTTTGGCAGATATAAAACTAAAAGCTTATCAATACAAATCATCCCTGACAGGTATTTGTACTGGTCCGACTGGGGTGACAGCCCCCACATCGGGAGGATCGGGATGGACGGTACAAACAGGAGTGTTGTTGTACAGGATAAGATCACCTGGCCCAATGGACTGACCCTGGACTTCATCAATGACCGGGTCTACTGGGCCGATGCTCGAGAGGACTACATTGCATTTGTCAGCATGGATGGAACCAACAGACACACAGGTCAGTATTTTCACACATGGAAACGCACTTTTCCATTTGTTCTTTTCCTTTTTTTAACTAACCTACATGTCCTTCTTTGTCTGCCCACATGTAGTCCTGATTGAGGATATTCCACACATCTTTGCAATGACTCTGTTCGAGGAGTACATCTACTGGACAGACTGGGAAACCAAATCCATCAACAGGGCTCATAAAACACTGGGAACCAACAAGTCCATGCTGATCAGCACCCTGCACAGACCAATGGACATCCATGTGTACCATCCATACCGGCAGCCTGAAGGTATCAGCATGACGCTCCGTCAACCACATGTTCCTGTCTTATTTACTGAAATATTAACCGTTTACATTTCCTGTTTTTGATTTGATCAGTGTCAGGCCATCCATGCCAAACAAACAACGGAGGCTGCAGTAACCTGTGTTTGCTCTCACCTGAAGGGGGCTTTAAATGTGCATGCCCCACTAACTTTTACTTGGCACCTGATGGCAGACAGTGTTTGTCCAACTGCACCGCAAGCCAGGTGAGTTTACAGAAGACGGTTATTTTAGATATTGGCTTGCTTAAATGTGTAATAAACAGAAGATATTTACAGATTTCTCTTCTGCGTCCTTAGTTTGTTTGCAAAAATGACAAGTGCATCCCATTTTGGTGGAAATGTGACACAGAGGACGACTGTGGGGACCGCTCAGACGAGCCTGCAGACTGCCGTAAGTGTCCAGTGCAACTAGGTTGTAATACTGCTGAGTCAGTGTTCCTTTTCCTGTTTACATACCTTTTGAATTATTTAACTTTATTTACTAAAATTTTCCATCTGAAATTAGATATATTTAATTATTTCATAACATTGTTCTCTGAATTCTGCTTCAGCATACGTAGTTACTCTATTTTTGTCTTCTTGGGCTCCTTTTTGCTACTCACGCTAATTTTAGCTTTTAGCTACTCTTTTGCTGATTTTTAGCCTCAGTTTGCTTGTCTTAACTTTATCAATTCAGGCGACAATTTATTCTGCATATTTTAGCAAAGTCATTCAGCACTTAAACAGTTTTACAAAACATACAATGTCTCTATTTTTGTTGTGTTTGCTGGTTTGTCAGAGCGTGATCATGAGGTGTGTGTGTTTAATCCTCCCTGTAGCTGAATTTAGGTGCAAACCGGGTCAGTTCCAGTGTGGCACCGGCATCTGTACCAACCCTGCCTACATCTGTGACGGAGACAATGACTGCCAGGACAACTCTGACGAAGCCAACTGTGGTACATACATCTACACATTAATTAACATTTTAAATTATGTATATTTTCTAGTAACCAGTTGTTCATTTGAGTTTTGTTTTTCTTCCCCAGACATCCATGTGTGTCTGCCGAGTCAGTTTAAATGTTCCCACCCCAATCGCTGCATTCCCGGCATCTTCCGCTGCAACGGGCAGGACAACTGTGGAGACGGAGAGGATGAGAAAGACTGCCGTGAGTCAACCAAACCTCTGCTGTTTCTGAAATAGTGGCTGTGCCAGGTTGACGGTGTGATGTTAGCCCTAAATATATGGACAACATTTGCATTTCCACAAAATGAAATGTGGCACCAGATGACCATTTGGCTTATCAATGTTACACCCCAAAATCTTACCAGCACGTATGAACCTGATGAACTCTTTGATTCCCCATCCAGAGCATTTCTGTCTATATTCATCCTTCCTTTAGCAGGTCAGATCATGTTGCGTAATGTAATTATCGTGACATTTCCTGAGCACATACTCAAAGAGAGATCACAAAAAGTGCACAGTTTTGTGTCAAGGTCTAAATGAGCATTTTTACACCTTTAACTAGAAGACTCCAATAACTGCAAAATGCTGCCAAACATACAGTAGAGCAACATTTTATGTGATTGTGACGAGGTGGTTATTTTGCAGTAAATGATTAAATGCGTGATGCGTGTGTGTTACTGTTGCAGCTGAGGTTACGTGTGCTCCCAACCAGTTCCAGTGTGCCATGAGTAAGCGGTGTATCCCGCGGGTGTGGGTGTGTGACCGGGACAACGACTGCATGGACGGTTCTGATGAGCCTGCGAACTGCAGTAAGAACAACAACACGCAGCACCTCTGCACGAGTCTGATCGGCTGTAATGATGTGAATCTGCAAACCCCCCCTCATGCTTAATCCTTCTCGGCGCAGCTCAAATGACGTGCGGCGTGGACGAGTTCCGCTGTAAGGACTCGGGACGCTGCATCCCGGCTCTCTGGAAGTGCGACGGCGAATCAGACTGTGGAGACGATTCCGATGAACCCAAGGAGGAGTGTGGTAAGAAAAGAGCTGCTGAAGGGGGCATAAAAGAGAGGGGCTTTGACGTGACACGAGACACTTGAGCGGTTCTTCTTATCCCTCAGATGAGCGGACGTGTGAGCCGTACCAGTTTCGGTGTAAAAACAACCGCTGTGTGCCCGGTCGCTGGCATTGTGACTACGATAATGACTGTGGGGACAACTCCGACGAGGAAGAGTGTGGTAGGTTCATTTCCGGCCTTCCTTATCAGCAAGAACACGCGGTCAAACTGCCACAATCACAGCTCATTATTTTGAATGTTTCTGGCCTTGTGTAAGTTCTGATGTTAGCAGACTGTGTGGCAAATGTATTGATCAAGATAAAGATGAAAGAAAATCTCACGTTACTGTCAAAAAAAGTAACAACGGCCCTTTATAAAAAAGGTCTGTGGGCATTCGCACATCTCACATCATCTCATGTCTGTTTTGCATTTCACACTGGCCGGTTGATGTGAGGCAGAGGTAGGTGTCACATTTCAGATCAACCACAAACCTAAACTACCCGGCCTTGTGTTTATCCTGGCTTTTCATCTGTTTTGCAAGCCTGTTTCCTTTTTTTTATTTTCCAATATCTGCTAGCTCTTCTCTTCCACCTTACTATAGCATCACCATCTTTGTGCCCATTAAGATCCTCCCTCTGAGATGAACTGTCAGCACTTTTCCTTTTTTCAGTCTGCTCTGTTCCAATCTTTTCCTTTCCTTGTTACTTCCGTCTGCTCTTTAGTTCTTGCTAGGTGATCCCCTCTCATTCTTCTAAGCTTGTTTCTCTCTGTTCTCAGCGCCTCGACAGTGTTCAGAGAGCGAGTTTTCCTGCAAAAACGGCCGCTGCATTGCCGGGCGCTGGAAGTGCGATGGGGACCACGATTGTGCTGACGGCTCCGATGAGGTATCGCGCCATCAGCATTGGATTCAGTCAGACCAAGAGGATACTAGAGCTAAGCTTGCAAAAATGTTTGAGACATCATATCCTCTGTGTGAACAATGTCACCAGGTCACAGCAAATTATTCAAACATTATGGAGCTGTCCCTCATTCCCTGTCCCAAGAGATTCTGGTTGAAACTTTTTGTAATATATCTGGAGAGGATAATACTCCTGACTCAACTACCTGATTCTGGGTGTGGCTTATTTTTCTAGCATTCACAACTTAGCTGGCCAGGAGGCTAACACTGCTAAATTTGAAATATCTGGCTTCACCTACTTATATCACCTTTATTCTCTTTATAGTTTCTAAATCTTCTGTTTGTTAGGGCTAAGTGTCATGGTGGGCACTATTTGTTCATTGCTAATTTAAATCGTAAAAAAAAAAATTCAAATAAATGAATAAAGCTCACCAAGTGGATCCAATGCAAGTAATGCTGTTTTTGTTCAGATTGGCTGCGATGTGAAGTGCGAAAGTGATCATTTCCAGTGCAAAAACGGCCACTGCATCACCCTGAGCTGGCGCTGCGACGCAGATGTTGACTGCATGGATGGCAGCGATGAGGAGAACTGTGACAGTGGTGAGGAGAGAAAACAGGCTTTTATTTCCTGGTAGGCCCAAACCATTTCTCCGCTGGTAACGGATCTTTTTCTATTGGTGGTGATTCAGTGGGCAGACACTGCCTCCAGCACGAGTTCCAGTGCAACAACTCGCTTTGCAAACCGCTGCGCTGGATGTGCGACGGCGAGGACGACTGTGGAGACAATTCTGATGAGAACCCAGAGGAGTGCGGTGGGATTTCTCATATTTTAGCTGTCCATCATCCGTCACATGTGGAGTCGTTTTTCTTCCTAATGCTCCTCTCTTCTGGTGCTTTAGGTAAATTCCAATGTCCGCCCACCAGGCAGTTCCGCTGTCATAATGACAGGGTGTGTCTGGCGCTGTCAAAACGCTGTGATGGTGTGGATGACTGCGGAGACCAGAGTGATGAGCTTTACTGCCGTAAGTTTCAGAAACAAGAGCAAAAGTTTTTATCTTTTTTCTGTATTTCAAACGTTATGAGTAAACTTTTTTTTATCACTGCAGAAAGCAAAATGCTGTGACAAAGGTCACAACTTTAGCGAACACAAAAAATGGCTGTAGCTCTGCAAATTTGAGAGATATAAATCTACAGTTTGGTGTGGTAGTTGTTGAGAGTCATCCTTGGCACATCCTCTGAGCGCAACCTGAATATGCAAGATTGGTTTTTAAAATTTTTCCATTAATTATTGAAGTCACCGCTTACTATCTGTCGAAATATCTCAATGATTTTAGTGAAGCTCTTTAAAATGAATGAATAAATCTACAACTTCAGAGTCAACCCTATTCAGTCAAACAGTCAAAAATAGTTTTAACTCAGCCAAGTTTTCAGATATTAAGCTAAACACATAATTCTGTGAACACATCTTGCGAGATCTTGCAATATTGGTTCATGAGATTGAACATTTACATGTTTTGATCAAATCAGCTATAACATTGTCATTCTCACCATAAGATGACCGTACTTTAAACCTGATTAGGAGTTTTTATGATGTGTTGATAAAATTAATATATATATTTTTGACCCATGTTCTATTCCAGCAAAACTTCCTATCTCACAAATTTGTCAAAAGAACGAACTCCGATGCTTCAACGGTCGCTGCATCACCTCCGATCTGTTCTGCAACCACTTCAATGACTGTGAGGACTATGGCTCGGATGAAATCAGCTGCACAAAGAAAGGTGAGTTGTGCCACACCTTTTCTCAACCCAACCTTCTGTCCGTTGTGTGTGGTAATCCGTTGTGACTGCACATTATTTGTTGTAGACTCGGGGCGCGCCGAATGCAGTCGTAACGTGACGATGTGCGGAGACGGAGATGAAGCCCATTGCGTGATCAACGGCACCGTCTCCTTCTGCTCCTGCAAACCCGGCTTCCAACCCAACGGGCGGAACAGATGTGAAGGTAGTTTTCGATGAACCTTTTTTGCTTTTGCTGCAAAATGCTGCCACTTCTTAAAGCCGTTTCACCTGGCCTTCGCAGATAAGAATGAGTGTAAGCAGTTTGGAATGTGTTCCCACATCTGCAACAACACCAAGGGTTCCTACAAGTGCAGCTGCCACAAGTATTTCAGCAGAATAAATAGCACCTGCAAGGCTGATGGTGAGTATTCAGGATTTATGTAATAACTTTTTATTTGTCAACAAGTGCATTTACGTTTGCACAAGTATCCTTGTTTGAGTCTTTACCAGGTTTTCTTATTGTTTTGAATACAACGTGAGCTTATAACTGGACAAAACTCAATATGTACTGTAAGCCCCAGTATACCTACTTATTTAGACATTCTGTTTTCTAAAACAATAAGATGTTTAAAAGTGCAACATATAAGCAGAATATTTCAGAAGTCCAATCATAACCAGGATCGTTTGCACTTAAAGGCTGACATTCATTTCCTATTTGTACAGCTTCTTCCACTACATAGCTCAGCTTGCACCTTTCCCCTTTATGACATCACTTCCTGTCTGTCTCCAGCTCAGGGACACGTGCTGTACATCGGCGACGATAACGAGATCCGCAGCCTGGATCCCTCCATGCCCGGTTGGCGCTACGAGCAGATCTTTCAGGGCGATACCAACGTGCGCATCGACGCCATGGACCTGCATGTAAAGACAAACAGACTTTACTGGACAAACTGGCACACGGGACGCATCTCCTCCTACGATTTGCCCACCACCTCCTCCTCCTCACAGAGCAGTAATCGTAACGGGCGCCAGGGTGACTCCCGGGTGGTCAACCTGGAGGTAGCTGTCAGTGCTTTCTGTTTGTGTTTGTGTTTGTTTTGCCCGTTCGAACTCATGTGTGTTCAATATTATATTTTTTTGCCCCGTTTAGATTCCAGATCTGAAGATGCCCCGGGGCATTGCTGTAGACTGGGTGGCAGGGAACTTGTACTGGACTGACTCAGGCCGAGACGTCATCGAGGTGGTCCAGATAAACAGTGGACGCCACTGCAAAACCCTGATTTCTGGCATGATTGATGAGCCTTACGCTCTTGTAGTGGACCCTCCGAGAGGGTGAGGGAGGAAACAGAAAGATATTTATTATAATAACAAAAAGGAAATAGTGTTAACAGCCATGATAGATGATAAATTTACTTTTAATCTTTTAGAAAAATGTACTGGGCCGACTGGGGAAACCACCCCAAGATTGAAACAGCTGCTATGGATGGAACCATGAGAGAGACGCTGGTGGAAGAAAACATTGAATGGCCGACAGGTAAAACCAACTGATCACCTGGTAAAACAAAAAACAGACTTTAAAATGGGGTTCAGTTCTTCCTTACAGAGCTGTCTGTTTGTGCAGGTCTGACAGTGGACTACTACAACGAGCGTCTGTATTGGGCTGACGCTAAACTTTCCCTCATCAGCAGTGTGAGGCTGGACGGCAGTGATGCAGTTGTTGCTGTAAACACTTTGAAAAACAGTTGAGTAGCGTTTAATCTGGACTGTGTTGCAATCCACATAAATGATCGCCTGCTGCCGAAGGCAAAAGAGCGAATTTGTTTTACCTGCGTCTCTGTTCATTTATCTGTCTGATAGCAAAGATCACATAAAACACTTGGCAGATTTCAGTGTAACTCTCAAAGTAAGAATTAAATGTAAAAATTCAACTCATTAACATTTGGAATCAACTCAAGATGGCCACCACAGCTAATTGACCTTAGCAAACACAGAAGGTCTGTAATATAGTCAAATGTACAAACACTGAGCTAAAGTTTAGTGTGGTAGTAGCAACACATTCTCTGAGTGCTAACAAATAGAGTAGAATCTCAACATTATAGGATGTTGTGCATAATGTTATTGATAGGTTTTGAACAAAAATGCTACAACTCCATCCCTGCTCAAAACTCTGGCATCAAAGGAAACAGGCAATATGCATTTCTTTTGCTTTTTTAAATCCTCCTCAGCTTTCATTTGTGGTTTTTTTTTTGCTTCTTTCAGACCTTCATCATCCGTTCAGCATTGATATCTTTGAGGATACCATCTACGGCGTGACCTACAGGAACAATCAGGTCTTTAGAGTAAATAAGTTTGGTAAAGACTCCGTTGAGAACCTGGCAATGGGAATGAACCATGCCACAGATGTAGTTCTGCAGCACCGATACAAACAACCTGAGAGTAAGTGGAGAGAGAAAAATAAATGAATACAGAAGCAAGAGCTCGTTAAACGGTAAAGACGTTACGTTTGGTTATGTTCTCGCTGTGTGTTTTTCTGCTAGTGACAAATCCATGTGACAGGAAGAAATGCGAATGGTTATGTCTGCTCAGTCCCAGCGGACCCGTCTGCACCTGTCCCAACGGACGGACGCTGGACAACGGCACCTGCGTGGAGCTGCCGACTCCCACTCTTTCTCCCGTCTGTGAGTGAGCGATCAGGACGGTACGAATCCCAGCGTGCTCAGACGTCCAAGTAAATCTGCGTGACTTTCTGACCCACAGCTCCTCCCAGCGGCCCCTGCGCCCTCCAGTGTATGAACGGCGGTAGCTGCTTCCTGAATGCCCGCAAGCAGCCCAAGTGTCGCTGTCAGCCAAATTACCGAGGGGATCGATGCGAGATCGATCAGTGCAAAGACTACTGCAGGAACGGAGGGATATGCACACCTTCTCCTACAGGTGGCTTTAAAAACATCACTTATGACAACAAACTCTGTCCCCTATCATCCCACCCATCCTTCCTTCTTTCGGGGTTCCTGTTCAGGCTTAAAAAATATGGAATTTTGATAAAATATCTGATTTTCTCAACAGTGATTTTATTTATTTACCAAAGTAAGGCTCACAAATGTACCTAGTGACAAGAGTGAAATGATCTATCTTGTGATTTATTCACACTTTTTTAACTGTTGTAATGTAATACAGTTACCTGACTAATATCATCAGGCAAACAAAATTGTGTACTTGTCTTCCTGCAGGTTCTCCTACCTGCCGATGCCTGACAGGCTTTACGGGGCCGACGTGTAACCTGCACACCTGTAAGGATTACTGCAAGAACGGAGGCAACTGTACCGTCAGTGCAGGAAACCAGCCGACATGTCGCTGCCCCCCCGACTTCCTCGGCGACAAGTGCCAGTACAGTGAGTGTTCCTTTCTTTGGCTGTTTCGAACCGTAAACATGTTTCTACTTGATTATAAATGTCTGTTACGGATGTATTACGTGGCTAATAAGTAGTGCACTGACATGTTTG
>JAVKLF010000110.1:11750176-11765328 GCA_034783495.1 Millerichthys robustus | reverse complement strand
CTCTTTAGGGTCACGAACCAGGAAGTGGAACGCCTCGCTCCACTGTGGTGATCTGGAGCGATCACATACCTGTAAAAATAAATAAATAAATAAATAACAAGAGTGGGTGGGATTGTAGATATTTCAGTTTAAGGGCACTATGTAAATATTGTTTATTTTATCTTGTGCCTGTTTTGCAAAACAACTCATTTTGTTGCTTTTGTTTACCCAGTTTCATACCTTGGTTTTGTAAGTCGTGCTACCAAACACAAGCTCAGCACCAGCTTTGGGCTCCTTCCCACTTTTCTTAAACTGGATGAAAAAGACACAGAACAAATTAAGTATAGCTTGCGTTCACTCTCAATAATAATGGTTTAACTACAACACCTTCTTTAAAAATATCATGCCTGTTATTAAGCCAGTAGTTGCTACAAAAAAAGAATGATTATAAATGACTTAATTGTTAGTTATCTTTAGAAGAAGAAGTTAATTCAATGTGGTTTCAGGACTGAAACAACAACTGACTCACAGGCAACGAGTGTGCTCTGTCCACATAAACAAAGAGCAGCGCTGCAGAAGGAACAGTCTTGTTTTGGTACGACTGAAGAGACTGCAGCTGCATCACCTGCAGCCAGGAATTAAATCAAACACATTACAGCGACTCAGCGCTGGTGAAGACAAAGATTATAAATAGACTGTGATCATATTTAAATGATTAACACAGAAAAGATTTATAACATTCAACTAAACACAGACATATCGCATCAAAATAAAATAAAAAACACTGATAAATAAATCAAATTTTACTAGCCTGGTTCAGCTTGTCTTTATGAGATACTGTTGGAACCCACTCCAGTATGAGACGAACACGTCCAGACTTGACATCATTCAGAGTATACCACTGAAACAGAAGGCACTGACTCAATGAATGCTACTAGGAAGGAAAACAATTTTAGTCGCAGTTCTGAGAATTCTTACCTGATCTATGTACTGGGAATGGATTATATCTGAAACACTGACTTTGAACCTGTTTTGTAAAAATAACGAAAGAAAAGAAAAGCTCATGGTGCGATACAACAAGTGAATGGGAGCAATGTCAACAGTAAAAGTAGGAAGATTAACGATAAAATGACTCAAAATTCATTTTTACAAACCATTTGTGTTTCTAATTAGATTAAGTTACCTTGATAAAATACTTCATAAAGAAGGAAAGAACAGATTAGATCTTTATTTTGGAAACAAAATCTTCAATTTCGATCTCATCTCGTTTCAAACTATTCTAAAATTCAGAAAATAATACATATTTATATGTATCTTTAAGTCAAATATTGTATTAAAGCCTTTTTTATTATGATTAACTACAGTGTCTTTGAAACACATATAATGTTTGTTAAATATTTTCATGAAGACGTAAAGCCACAAACATAAGGGGACCTCCTCGTTATAAAAGTCTTACCTGCCCAAGAAATCATCTTTGTCCATATCTTTATCGTTCAGCTCCACCTGCACCTCCTGACCCGACTGAGGCCTCAGCACCACCTGGAAGAACACAAAGCAGTTCAAACGATTTTAAAATCCTGACTGGGAGTCTTGTACAGGGATATGAAGAGACCTTTCATACCCACCTCATACAGCTCATTCCACACTGGGTTGAGATTCTCTTTGACCACAGCGCTTTTAAACACATGGCCTTCAACACTGATCTTTGCGTAAGGGTCACTTTTACCCTTCTTCATCCCACCCATCAGGTTATCTTTAGCAACTAGACTCTGGGCCTCCAATAATAAGATCCTCAGCAGCCCCTGTGTGGACAAAGTATTTTAATATGCACTGTTTTTTACTAAATAAATTGTCATGCCCTGTTTTCTGGGTTGTTACCTCGCTGGCAAAGGTGAAGTCTGGGGATGTATGAGGGGGTTGTGTGATAGCTGCGCTGGGAGATTCTTCCACCTTATCTTCATTCACATCAACTGATGTTTTCTTTACATTAACCTCTTCATCCAAAGTCACTGAGGAGACAATAGTCTCCACTGGAGGTGTATCCACCGAACTTGATCTAAACATACACACATAAACGTAATATTAAAGTACAAGAAAGACATAATAAAACAAATTAAAGAAAGTATCTCACCTCAGCATTGTGTCTGTTTCCTGTTGGCGTTTAGCTGGAGCAGGGTCTGACGCTGCAGTGATTTTAGCCTTTTCTGTAGCACCAGGACATTTGCTAGGAATCAGCATCTGGAATTAAGTTGATGTTATTGCTTTGTTAGTAAACCTTACAGCAATCTTAAATGCAAAAACAGTAAATAACATTTAAAAGCATTTTTAAAAGCATCATGGCAACCCTTTGCAAAAATAGGAAAATTATTTTAAAGACAGAGAGAGGGGGCTACTGAAAAAGCTGTTATAAAAATCTCAACTTACCTTAAGTTCAGTCCTCAGTAGGATCTGACTCTCTGGTGAGGCTCCATCCAGATGGAACCACTGGTCCAGAACCAGCTCTGGTTCAGAAAGCAACTCTTTAATGGGAACTACCAAAGAACCAATAGGCAGGGTCCAACTGTGAGAGAGCTAGAAAAAAAAAGATCATAATGCTTAATGTTAGCTCTGGAGTATATATTACATGAAATGTTTCACGATAAACTGATTACTTTAACAATAAGGACATCTTCTCTCGGGTCACGAACAAGAAAGCAGAACGCCTCGTTCCACTTGGGTGATGTTGTGCGATCACACACCTTCAGAAGGGACGGAAGGATAAGTAAACTTTAATGATAAGTTAAATACAAATTAATTACAAATATTAAAATAAGGGATGTTTAGGGACTTACTGTAGTTTTCCGAGACATTTTTCTAAGAGTTAACTCCGCTCCCACTTTTGGATCCTTTCCACTCTTTTTGATCTGATAAATATAAATAAATAAAATAATTGGAAATAATATTAACTGGCAGTTTAAAAGCTAACTGCTTGCTCTACCATCATCCCCACAGCAGTATCAAAGGACTCACAGGTAGGCCGTCTGCCTGTTCTACAAACACAAACAGCAGACCTGCTGAGGGCACGGCCTTGTTCTGGTACGACTGTCTGGAGTAGAACTGAAGAACCTGAAGCCACAAAAGAAGACCTTAATAAAAATAAAGAAATAACATACACGTGTCTACGCTGACTTGACAACACTGACCTGATTCAATCTGTCTGATTCTGAAGATGTTGGAACCCATTCCAGGATGAGGTGAACTCGACCAGACTTCACCTCACTCAGAGTGTACCACTGACCAACAAACAGAAACATTTCAGCAAAGGAACAACTGGGCCTGGTCTGAACTAAGAACTTTATCACAGGGAATTATTTCCTCAAGTAGCTTTTTTAAAGAAAACATGTAAAGGTAACCTCTGCTTGCCATTGTTGCTAAGATGCCTCGTGTGTTTGGGCAGGAATATAGTAAAATCTACTGCAGTACCTGGCTGAGTTGGATCTTATTTATTTAATCCCACAAATGAACACTCAGTTTCTCACCTGATCAATGTACTGAGAATCAATGATATCCTTCAGACTTATCTTCAACCTACATATCAAAACATTTACAATGTAAATGCATACCTTATGATTTAATTACTATAAATAATATTTAAATAAACATCTATTTACTTTCCCATGAAGTCATCTTTCATGTCCACGTCTTTATCAAACACCTCAATTTGTAGATCCTGGCCTGGGAGCTGGGTTAGAATCACCTACACAGCAAAGTCACACATTTCAAAGAATGTTCTTAATCAGATTAGAAATTATTAATACTTATAAACTTTAATCATATTTTAATTTAACATTTTGGACATATTTACCTCATACATCTCATTCCAGGTGGGATTAAGGTTACTCTTAATAACTTGGCTTGTGAATGTTTCACCCCCAATATTGAGCTTGACATAGGGGTCACTCTTGCCTTTCACCATGCCGCCCATCAGATTATCTTTAGGAATAAGATTCTGGCCCGCTAGTAGATGGATTCTAAGCAGACCCTTGGAAAAATAAGAATAAAAATATAAACAAACACAAAAAATGCTTGTAACAGTTTGTCATTGTTCTGTCCTCCGTTACCTCTGTAGCAAAGCTAGAATGAGGGGAGGTTTGTTGGGCCAGCTGTTTGGACAGTCCAGCTGCCACATTAGACGAGACATCTGATGAAATATGGTCTTCGTCCAACCACAAGACCTACGTGGGATTGAGGGGAAAAATGACAAAGAAAGGGGGGAAAAAATCCATATTTTAGTTTTGGCATTTTACCTTTTCTTACAGTTAAATCTAGGTAAAATAAAGACACTCCTACCCTGAGAACTGCATTGACGTAGATGCGACTCGCTGATCCAGAATTTTCCAGCTGAAACCACTGGTCTAGAGAAAGATTGGCATTTGCCAGCAGGCGGGAGAGAGGAACGTTCAGACTGCCCAATGTTTGCACGCGGTCAGCATCCTTCACCTGATTAATGTACAACAAATTATAATCAGCTGTCAGATTGAGCAATAAAAGGTTTTGAGAAGAGCATTTCATTTTAATAGCTGGTACCTGAATGCTAATGTCCTGTTTGTGAGGATCTTGGATGAAAAAGGTAAAAGCTTCCTCCCATTCTGGATTAACGGTGGTGTAACAAATCTGAAGACATTAATAAAAATGTACATTAAAAAGAAAAAAGAAAAACACAGTCTACAGTATTTGAATGAGCTCTCCAACATGTATACCTTGCTGTCTTTAGTGATGTTCTGCACAGATATCTGCACCATGGGGTTGGGCTCTTTATTACCCTTTTTCATCTGAAATACACGCAGCAGGAGGGAAATATGATTACACAGTAAAAGCATTTAGGGTACAATATTCTGTAAATCAGACTAAGAGAAATTATTGTTCTGAAAACATGAGGTTATGTTGTGTGTTTAATGCTACCATGGCAACAGCAAAAAGTCATACCAAGTGGCATAACAGGAAGTTTGCATAAAACCCTTTAATAAGATTAGGTTTCACTCTACAAATTCTGTCACTGCAGTTCTATTCTGTGATGAGCACTAGTTTAAAATCTCTGTTTAACAGTTCTAGGTGAGGTTGGTCACCTTCTTCCATGTTTCAACGAAGTGTCTACAGCTGGAGGTCAGAGCAACAAAGATTTGGAATGTGAAACAGATGGCAGATCCAGCTCTGCCTCAGTGTAACCACACAGGAAGCTGCACTGAGCAGAGCACGAACGTGGGCACAAAGGGCAGAAATATTTGACTCACAGGAAGTGCCTCAGCCTTGTCAAGATACACAACCAAGACAGCTGAAGAAGGGGGGTTGGAGGTCGTGCTGGCAACGCTCTCGTTCCTCTTTAGGACCTTGAAGAATTTCAAACACATTGTTCACTACAATTGTTTAACACTAAAAAGAGTATCTGACGACGTGGATTACTGGTAATTGAAAAAAAATCATTACAGAAATAAACGTATGAGTGAAAATGAAAGAGTCCAACCTGCTCTAGTTGCTCAGTGTTTGGCAGCAAAGCCAACCACTCCAGCTTGAAATGAACCCGTCCAGATGGAGTTTCTTTCAAAGTGAACCACTAAGGACAACAACAGACATTTACAATCTGGTGATCTGAAAGTTGCTTAACAAAATAAAGTCTGATAAAAGTGATAACTTTTTACTTACATCATCAACAGCTATGGATTTCCTCACAATGCCTAAATCCAATGTGGTTCTACAACAAGAAGAAATAGAAGATGGAGTTAGAACCGAAAGTGGAATTAATGTAGATTATAGATTACTTAATGCTATTTTATTATGAATTATATGTGTTACTCCATTATTTTAGACCTTCTACGATTGTTTGTAATAGTTGATGATGGCGAACAACAATGGGAGACTCCATAAAAAGGACATGAATAATGTACATGTACCTTCCCAGAAAATCATCCTTGTCTGGGTCTTTGTCATAAACTTCCACCTCCAACTCCTGACCCGGCACTTCATGGACTATTACCTTATGTATAGGACACACACAATGGGATGAAGACTGACAGAGGGAGGTGTATGGCAGCATGTCTGAATGTCTTTTATGAATGTCAAAGCTACCAACGTGAAATTAAATTGTCCATTAAATCATAAATGTTGTGGTAGTATGGCACAGATCTAAATCTAAAAATATGTCTACACACAAATTTCCCCTTACCTCATACATCTCTCCCCACTTGGGGGAGTCTGTGTTATCGATATGTTTGGAGGTGAAGGTCTGAGGCCCCACCCTTAATATGGCGTAGGGGTCCGACAAGCCAGCCATGACTCCTTTCACATAGTTGTCTTTGGCTGCCAGGTTCTGTGCCTCAAGCAGGTGGATGCGTACCACACCCTGAAGAGAAAGCAAACAAATGGTTTTGGTATTTTCTGAGAGGTGAACTGAAGCTAAATCTGTAGGTGTGTAACAGGGCTTCACCCTGGGCAAAGGACAGCGTAGCTGAGCCACGTGCAGACCAGGAACCAGGGGAACAACAAGACGGTTGGGCAGCACCAAGAATGAGGCGATGGCATCCATAATCATGCTGTCTGACATGACGCTGCAACAAATCAGAGTGATACTGTATTTCAGTGGAAGGAGTGGTGATTCATAAATTATTTCACGTAATGTAGTGATTATTTTTAATGCATAAAATCCAGGAGGGTCTATTTCAGCGAGACTCACTTTAGTCCAGGGACGTCCAATAAATTAGTCAGCCCAGTCCAATTGATGTCTAGTTTCTGGGAAGAAATGAGAAAGAAGAACAGAGTAAATCAATCAAGACTGACCTGAAATCAATACCATGATAAGACTTCAAGACTAAGGAAACATGATAGCCTCAGCAATGTGAGATAGAGGTGCAACGAAAAAAGGATAAAAAAAGACGTGTCTTCAAATGGACCTACGGGTCGACGGATGAAAAACATAGTGACTGCTCCTACAATGGGCACATCTCCAATCAGAGGCTCCAGAATCACACGCATCATCCCATGCAGCTAAAAACAGAGAAACAAAGACGCTGTTTGTTGACTTCTTGCAATTCCCCCAAAAGGGATTCTTGCAAAAATCTAACATGACACGCTACTTATTTATAACTGGGGCTTACTTTACATTTTAAGCTGAATACAACAACACACCTGGATTCCTTTGACGCCTGCTTTGCAGAAGTATCTTTTTATTTCAACGTTAATCTCTGCATTCCCAACATAGCTGAGGACACGAGAATAGAAACGTTACTTACACTAATGCATCTACATGATTTATAACAGAGGTTGTAAACAAAGTGCGCCACGCAGTCACCTAATGTACAGGTCTAGCAGAACTTGTCCCTTATCGTTCTCTGTGTGCGCCTTGATCCCCACAACCTTCATGGCCTGAAGCAAAAACAAACGTGTTTTTTGTTCAATAATAATGAACTGATTTTGTGTGAATTCATACACTGATAGCAGAAACTATCATCACCTTGTCTCCCATGTCCACCTTGGTGAAGCTGAGTGTTTGGAGGTGGGTGCTTGATGCTCGGAGGGATGGAGCGATGGTTTCTACCAGCAGCTTCTCCATGTACTGCCCTACAAAGGGCCACACCTGCTGCAATACCTAGACAGGTCACCAAGCACACAGACTTTAGGTTTAAAAAAACATCCTATACTTACTCATAAACCACTGCTTTAAGCAAACTTTAGCATTTCATTCATTTAATGGAAAACTTTTTTGTAAAATGCATTGGCAGTAAACAAGAGAAGAATGACAGAGACAGTTGGTAAGAGTTGAGCCTTCTCAGCGGTTGTTTCCTTGTGTTGGTTCTGACAAACTCTGTGACCACGGATTCAGCAAACTACATGTCAAAGTGGAACTTTAACACAACTTTAGAAATGTTTTGGGTCCTCGATTACAGTCTTACAAGGGAAGAATCTAGAAGCAAAGGCAATATTTGCTTGTGTGTTTCTGTGGTGGAAAAAAGCCCCAGTGCTGGCTATAATCTGCCATAAGTATGGGGTGAGTCATCAAATGCCTGCTCCAGTGAAGGACAAAAAGAATCTGCTGACCGTCTCCTGAGTAAACGGTCTCAAGCCAGTGCTTTGTCTCTTGTCAGACATTCATATCTTGTGATTCTTTTAGCAATGGAAAAATTGTTTATTTTTGTATGTGTACACGACTGCCTTCAGTGCTCTGGGTTAGAGGCACATAGGGTCTGTAATTTTATTTAGTCTGAAGGGACCGTACAGCTCCTCCTCTTTCCTGCCTGCCCGACTGGCTGCAGTGAAATGGAAATGTTGAGAGGGTCGCCTGGCGCTGGGCCTGCTCTCTGCACCACAGCACCTACACTGACGGGGGGTGTGGCGTCTTTAGCAGCAGTGCTACCAGCTTTGAGCTAACATCACACACTGTAGCACCAGTTACTACCCTACCATATGCTGTGAGATGTCAGTCAGCACAACAGCTGGCCTACTGACTGAAAGGACCCTTGTATGAAGTGAGGACATATAAAAACAACAACACAATGCTTTATCTTACCTTGTTCAGCCATTCAACCTTTTCAACATCTGGAAAATTTACCTGAAAAAACACAATGAAGGCATTGTACTTTATTGTTTCTTGAGCTTAGTAAACATACAACAGGATAAGGAAACGATTCCATAAAAGTGGATGCCAAGCCTGTTAATGTAGTCAGAAAAGCTGCAAAGCATGTGGACTCTCAGCCCAAAGACCACTTTAAAAGATATGGATTACCATTTGCAGTAGAGGGTGATTGGTGCAATTGAAATGTTTGCAATGCTTTCCCCTATTAATATTTCATTGTTTTTCCTTCCAATCAGAGTTTGAAGTTATGATATATGTTGAGCAGGACTGGAAATCTATACCAGGGTGCCATTTTGTAAACTTTTTCATGAGAGGACGCGTGCTGCCAGGTTGTGCAAAGCAATCAGAGAAAACCCACAAGAACCTCATTTGGGTGTAGCATGATGCTCTGAGTCAAAACAGGCCAGTGTGGGTACAGCTTTACAACTTTGCCTAGCAGAACATGGAGTTGTATGAATTTGTATAGACTGCAGGCCCATTTACACAGATAGAAGATACAAAGATACAAAACAGTGTTTCAAGTGTTTGATGGTGTTGCACCACACTACAATGGTCCCAAAGTAGTTTCCAACAACTTTAGCTGAAGTAAAATTATGCAGTGACAAAAAACAGTTTGAAACCAAAAAAATGGACTTTTGCACATTTATTGAATGTATTTTTCAACGAGAACTTAAAGGTAATTGGTTAATGTTTGTTATGAAGTGCATAGTGATTTCTCAGATGATCCTAGTAACAAATCACTGCTGGTTTGGTTAAAATAAACTATTCTACAACGTCTAACGGAGTTATGGTGATTTTATGATCTAAGGTGGGAGGTTTTAATGTCTGTTATGATGTAGATAACAGTAAAATTACCCAAGCAGGAAGGTCTCGCTTGATTTTGGAGCCTTTCCTCCACGCATACTCCTCCTCGTTGTCCATGAGCTGTAAAGCTGACCTGAGGCGCTCCTCCTTCGCCTCTCGGGCATGTTTCCATCCCGTGTACACCATCATGCCGCACACCAGCAGGCTGGTGCTAACCCGATAGTAACCGGCCAGGTAGACCGGGAGCAGGGCGCCCAGACATTTACCGAAGGTCCACAGCACCGCGACGGCGCTTATCCCCTTGGGTTTGACGGATTCTGCTGCTCCCACGACGACGTCGCTCGACGCTTTCTCCTCCGCAGCAGAACCGCTCGGACCTGACTCCGCGACCTGACTGGGTTCTGTCGGCTCAGGTTTGTCGCTCTGCATGGCGGCTGTTTGTTTGTTCAAACCTGTTAAGTTGACGAAGGTCAGAGAGACGGTGTGTGAACGGTTAAAGTTTCATGTCCGACGCCAGCGACCGATGGAAAAGACGCACAAACTGCACGCGAGCTGCCCGAGTACCGCCGTTTAGTCACAGTCGGTCCGTTTTGCGCATTATCTCGTTTTAATACGCTTATTATCGCCGAATTAACGCAGTTCGACTGAATCAGTGCGACTTTAGAAAAGTACCAACTTCTGTGCCTCACCCAGTCCCGTTAGCTGGATGAAAGCACGCCCACTGAAAATTCTTTGATTTTTTTTTTTTTGGGCTGCTGCTGCTGCGTCACATCGTTCATTTATTTAGGAGTTACTACCGTAATTACTGCAGTATAAGAGAAACCACATTGTTATATGGCAAGTAATTGTCTACTTAATTAATTTAAAGGCAATATTTCTTGTTTGGTGATGCTCAGTTTTATGGTCAGTTCAGTAACACAATATTCCAAACACTTTCATGTCTTTCAGGCATGTGTAAAGACAGCCCACTGAACATTTATATTTATCTCAACCCTAAATCAAGTACAGCACTTCATTATGAGACACAGTGTGGTTTCAATTCTGCAGGAATTTTAATTGTTTTGCTATCCAACACAACTGTTCATGCCGGTTGTTAAAAATAAATCAAAATGTTCAGCTGAAAATTGTAACCTTAACTCTTCAAAGCACCTGATACAAGTGCCCCAAATCCTACACATCATCAAGTATGATCATTTTAAGTTAGTCTTTAAGATAAGACGTATAAGTTATGGTATGTATCTGCTAAAACAGAAGTCTATGCTCCGTAATACAATTGTTTAAAAAATAGGGTGGATGTACAGCTCCTGAAGAAACAGATTAACATTTACACAATGTGACTCCTCCCAAAGCACTGGATCAACAGGATACTGGAAACATTTGACACTTAAAACCATGTTTGCCAGCAGATCTCCTCTACTGTAAGAATTAAAGCAACTGTTGTGAAAACGCTGATGTATATACACAGTGACAGATTACACAAGATACACAGGTAAGTGGTTGCTACAACATTTTCTTTTAAATGTTCCAAGTACCAAAATTAATTTAACAAAGCAATCCGGAAAAATATAAACACAAACGGCTTGCAATGTATTTTATGTCCAAACATGGACAAACAGCATTCCTGTCTAATAGTTTGAAACATAGTAGGGAATATTCACACATTGAGTTTGTTGATATTCTGAGGTGAAACGATCTGACTAATAAACACAGATCTTTGTCAATGTTAATGTTCCAAGAGACTAACATTTGTAACATTGCCACAAGACAGTGCTGGGATTTAGGAACAGATAAGAAAAAATGGAAAGAAAAGTGTCCACATCTCCGTGCTCTCACTGTTCTGTTGACCTCAAAAACATAAAAAAGTCTGTCTTGAAGGTCTGACTCAACAGTTTAACAAATATTCAGTGAGGCAGGGTCGTGATCCTCATGCTTTGACTTGCAATCGGGTACGACACCATAGGGGTGGTGGCGTGACTCATGGTGATGCCAGCTAGAGGCTGCGTCATGGACACGGCCACTGGTGCCACAGACGCAGCCACCTGTGCCATAGACACAGGCGGTGCCATTCCTTGAGCGATGGTCTGTGCGAGAGCAGCTGAGAGGGGGGTGATCTCGGGGTTGAGGTGTGGTGGGGGCGCTGAGGGTGGGGCTGCGTTAGTCGGTGGTGCAGCGGGGGCACCGGTGGAAGCTACCAGGTCTTGCTGAGTGACGGGCCGAGGCTGCAATCCAGCGCTGCTTAGGGTGGTGTGGGTCTGAGCGATGCTGTGATTGTAGGAGCTCACTGCACCAACAGGGGGTGCCAGATTCTGCTCACTGGGAGCAGGAGTGGAGGACAGCGTCATCACCTTGGCCTGGCTCCGGAACTGGGCGTTTTGTTCCAGTAAAACCTCATTAGTGGCAATGAGATTAGAAACCTGTGGAACACACAAAACAATACTTAGAAAAATGATGGGATCGGTGCAAAAGCATGATCTGACACAAGAAGTCATCAAACACAAACTAAATACAACAAGATAACCTGATGCATCTCAATCGTCCAGGTAGAAAAATAAGAAAAACCCTGTCCAGAGGACTTATTCAATTTTTTCTCTTTTTCTTACAACAAGATAAATTTGTCTTGTGCCATTTAAAACTGCCTTTAGAGTCACTCATGCACAACAATAAGTCAAACTCTAGAATATTCTGTTTCAGAAGAATCTCAGATTTCTCAGAATCTCAAATTTGCAAACATTATCCCAATTATTTTTTGCATTGATTTTTTTGTTCCTTATTCCTAAATGTTAACATTTAACCTAAAATGCTGAAAATGGATTTATTCGCAAAATATACCTATTAAGACATACAGTACAATCTGCATCAAATACCATTAACCATACAACAAAGTAACAATAATTAAAATACTGTCAAAGGCTCTCAGGTGGCACTACATCAAAAAGGAAATCAGTGCATTTACTATAACTCTAAATAAATCTTAGTGAACACAGAAATGCACTGAAATTGCAAATGAAATCTAAAAATAAACAAGAAGTTAAAAATCTAAATAACGTCTGGGATTGAACTCTTAAAACTATTTTGTACTGCTTTGTTAGTGATCTAAAATAAATTAAATAGAAAGAGGGAAAAAGTAATGGAGTCAAGTCACAGTTGTCAATTGTAGGACAATTTTTTTCATCTGTTTAACATTCAGTCATGCTAACCTGCTTCTTCAATTCTTCCACTCTCTTCCTCAGCAGGGAATTTTCTTCTTCAAGGAATCTGTACTCCAGAGGCCGAGGTGGGAGGGTAGCTTGAACCCCCAGCTCATAGTGCCCACCTCCGCTCCCATCGGTCAGACGAAGCCCCTCCAATCGCCGCCTCTTCAGCTGGAGGGCGGTGTGGTCCATAGAGGCTTCCAGGGAACCAGCATCAAACAGCCCACTCTCGAGCAGGGGGTCATACATGGAGTATGTGCTTCTGTCATATCGTCGTTGTCCTGATGATCCGATGGACAGACACCCACTCATTCCACCTCCACCCATCCCCCCAACCCCAGACATACTTGGATCTCTGCACCCTCCCAGGCTGGTGCAGCCTGTCCCCATCATGTTAACTCCACCTCCCACAAGTCCTTGCATCCCTCCATAAGCCCCTCCCCCTCCACCTATAACTCCTCCTGGATTCACCAACCCACTGGCACCCTGTCCTACGACACTACCCACCCCAGCCCTTGGGGATTCATATTCATAGTCTTTTTTGACGTGGCGAAATTTACATTTATTGCCTCTCAGACACTCTCCCTTCAGGAAGTCTCTGCAGATTGGAATCTCCCCACGGCTGAGAGGGAGATCCATTGGGGAGAGGCCAAGTCGTGCTGCAACTTTTCCTCTCAGTCTGGGGGGCAACTCTCCTGTCTTCTTGTAATAGTCCTCATCCTCTTTAGATCCATGGACAAAGCGGCAGTTGGAGCGCATGCACTCTTTATTCTGATAGTCATGACAGAAGATAAACTCATTCTTTTGCACTCCCAGGTCTGGTACCTGATTGAAGTCTGGGTGTCTAAAGCGACAGCGCTTCCCCCTCTTGCAGACATTGCGTATGAAGTCCCTGCAGACGCCGTCCAATGCCAGACCCATATTTTTCCCTCCATTGCCACTGTTCCCAAATCCATTGCTGTTTCCGGGCGCCCCTGCTCCACCCATGCCACCTGAGCCATAGACGGTTCCACCAACACCTCCGCCAGAACCTCCACGGCCGTCTGCTGAACTCCCCGCCAAACCAGACCCAGGTCCTCCGTCCTCACCAAGACTGCCACCACTCCCACCACCACCAGACAGGTAGGAGCTATCCCGGTCAGGCATGGCGCTGGGCCCAGCTCAGAGAGAAATCAGCACTCATGTGTATGTGCACACACGCAGCTCTAGTTGTCATAGATTCCTATTTTTGTTGTTTGTTTTCCTCGATGTAACCTTCCACAGATCTGTAAGACAAAAATGTAAAAATAACACACATTAACTTAACCTGTATTTAAAAGCACTTAACAAGTATTGTATAGATATAGTATAGTCAACTTTAGAGACTTTGAAATTTATAATATAGATTTTAAAGTCTTTCAAAAAAGAACTAATATTTAAGTGACACAAAAAAATAAACTATTATATTAACACAATAATGCTCACTAGCAAAAGTTTGTACAAATTTCACAAAATGTTAACCAATAAATACAGCATATTTAAATTTTAAAAATATACAAAAGACTTAAAAGCATATTAAAAAATTTTAAGGGCTGAACTGATAATTGAATTCTCACAGAAAGGTAAATGTTAGGTTTAGCTTTATTGACATAAAGTGTATCAGAATTTTGAAAAAAATAATGCAGCAAGACACAAAATTAAAACTTGTCTTAATTTCTGAACCTGAAATACTTTCAGACCTGTTCTATGACAACAAAGACTTCTTGTGATGTTCTGGAGCACACTTAGAACTTTAGGATAGGTTGGAGTGCAATTTATGAGCTCAAAGTTATTAGAAGTAAGGAGTCGTAATTATTATTAATAATAGCTTTAAAAGGTAATTCCTATGAATGTTGAAGATAAAAAAACAAGTAAATAAACTGGACAACATAAAGCTAGAACTCAACGCACGTGTCGTAACAACACCTTTAAATAAGTAGCACCACGGTTATTATTTGTGGAAGATAGGTAGAAATGATTAATTTGGTTAAAGATGAACAAATAATTTGACTGAATTTGTAAGTATTTATACTGGCAAATGTTTGACAAACTATAAAAAGTCAACAGAGGTAGGACCTGTCTCGATCGCAGAGCTAATCGCTAACAAACGTCGTCTGACCTGGCTTAAAAACAAATAATTTTTATTTAATATCTTACCAGAAACAAAAAACGTCTGTGTTCCTCACAGTCGAATAGTCCTTTCTCGGGTTATAATGATTAGTTTATTTTTTATAACAACTTGAGGCTTGTGTTATTTTTGGAATACGTCAGGACCCCAGTGCTGTTTACCGTCTCTCTTGATGCAGCTTTAGCACCAACGAAGAAGACTGTTTTCTTCTTCTTTGTTTTCTCCGATAGTTGATTTCCGCCCTCTAGTGGTAAAATCTGGCAAAAACATTTCAACTTTACTGTGCTCGCTTTTAGCAAAGAAATAATTCATATTGGGTAAAACGTTGTATTCTCAGAATAAAGCTGCAACTGCGGACACAGTTTCCCATACATTAGTTGCTTTTTACAGCAACTTTTATATGTTGGTGAGTTTAAACATGGCTAAAAAA
>JAVKLF010000110.1:11587948-11602919 GCA_034783495.1 Millerichthys robustus | reverse complement strand
ACACACACACACACACACACACACACACACACACACACACACACACACACACACACACACACACACACACACTAATATCATTACAGGGACAGTTCAGTGGAGCAGTGGGTCGGCGCTCAGCTGCTTGTGACAGAATTAGAATGACTAACAGCTGAGCTTCTCTAGAGTGCTATCATGTGACCTGTCCCACCCACAGGACCTAAGCAGCTCAGGGTTAGGGTTACTACTTCTGACTGTTATGTATGGGAGTGGAAATCTGTTTGTGTCTTGTTACAGTTGAATGGAAATGTGACAGAAAACTTTGCCACCATCCTGCTGGTAGCCACATCTTTCTGTTAAACTGTCGTTAGTGCACACTTTCAGCTTTGTTCCACTGATTTTCCTCACCAGGCCCCTAAAAACCCTCAGTGTGGAGGTGTTTCTAATGTAACGACAGAGACCATGTGCGTCAGCTTTGACTCAGACAGGCAGAATGTATCAAACGGCCTACCTTATCTGTGCTGAAAGGAACAGCTTCTGCAGCACATTTTGCACAGATGTATTGTTTCCTTGCCTGCAAAACAACAGCATGGCCTTTTTTTCGGTATTGGTCAGCAAATGCATGTAAGGTTGAAAGAGCTGAGAGTCGCAGCAGTCATTACTCCATCCAACCATCCATCCATTATCTTAACCCACTTTTCCTTTTCAGGGACACGGGGGTCACTGGTGCCCATGGTACACCCTGGACAGGTTGCAAGTCCATCACAGGGACACATAGAGACAAATGAGACAAACAACCATTCACTCTCTCATGCAAACTCTACCCACAAAGGTCCCCAGCAGGGATTCGATCCGGCAACCTCCTCGCTGGGAGGTAGCAGCACTATTAACATCAGTCAAAGTCAAAAAATAGAAGTTCATGGGAATGCTTTACATCTCTAGCTGTAGCACTTCCAGTGTATTCCAGTGTAACCTGCATCTAGTATGGTACAAAAGTTATAACTATTTTGTCAAAATAATGGTGTAATATAAAATTAAAATTGATGTAAAGGTATATAAAATAGAATTTTTTTTAGATGACAGTAATGTACTTTGGTCTTGTCCCACTAAGGCTCAAAATGAGTCACTTACTATTAATCAATCTGGTCAGAACTAAACGATTTCTTCAAACTGAGCCATCAACAATAGGTAAGATTTTAAAAGTTCAGAACTTTTCCACTGAACCCTACTTTTAAAGATCCTAATTATTGCTTTAATGCACCAATGTAGGGTTTAAAACAAGGACTAAACCAATCATTTTTATTGACAGTTCATACATGTCAGCGCATCCTGCAGGGCCCTACAGAACTGTAGCACGAGGACAAACTCAGAACTCTAAACACAGGTTCTCAGCTGTGCTTTTGAAAAAGAAAAGACAGCAAAAATGAACTGTGTAACATATTAATGCAATAAAATTAAAAACAATAAGTCATGACTTGTCTGCAAGTGAAAAAAGTTAAATAATCTGTTGGACCCAGCACTGGGGCCTGTGTGGTAATTTACTTGTGTGTGTGTGTGTGCGTGCGTGCGTGTGTGTGTGTGGTAATGGGTTGGGGGGATGGGTTCACCACAGGAATTAGGTAATATTGACATGGTTGTTTCAACCCCACCCTCCCAACAAAACCAGATCAATAATGGCAGATCAATAAAAGTCATTGGCAATAACTGAACTTCTGCTGTGATCACTGAAGGAGAAAATTCAAAAAATTTCCACTCCTGGTGCGTCCATTTATCACGCTGAGGGGTTGAAATCACGCACTGAGGACTGCAGAGAATCATGTACACACGCGCGCGCGCGCACACACACACACACAGACTGAGCAGGGGGAATAGGCTCTTCTGTGACACTGCATGATTGGTCACTTTTTCCCTCTCCTCTCTCCCTTCCTGCTGAAACAGTTTGAACAAAAGAGAAGGGAGGGGAGGGGGTGTGGATGGGGGAGGGGAAGTGTATGTGTTGTCACCAGGCAGGAGGGGGCGGGGGTGGGTCAGGAGAAAAGGATAGGGTCCTACGAGAGAGAGAGAGCACCCTCCCTTCACACACACACGCACACACACACACACCCCAGCAGCAGCAGAATCCCCTTTCTATCGGGCTCCTCCTGTTGTTGCTGTGTTTTCAGGAATATTGGATTACTCTCCGGATAGAAGCACGAACCGAGCTCAGTCAGTCAGGGATGGTCAGGTCAGTAACCATTCCTGCATTTTCTGGAAAATCGGTTTTATTTTGTTTTGTCTGGGCAGAAATGCAAACATTTCCGCCTCTTCTTCCATTTCTTGCACACTACTTTCCCTCTAGCTGTTCGGTCTTCTCTGGCCTTCATGTTTTGTTTCTGTTTTTTTAACTCTACAAATCTTTAACTTTGTCTTTTTTATTGTACGCAAGTTGACAGGACTCAAATGATTTTAGCTAGACGTTTTTTTTCCTCCCTAAAAGTGTTGCCCAAGCGGCGTTAGACAGGGAAGAGTGTTTTCTTTCCTGGAAGGGGGGTGGGGGGCACAAAGTTCAGTTTACTGCTGCTGTGGTTTGTTTTTTAGTGTTTAAAACAAATACTTTTAAAGCACAGAGTAAAGCCTGTTTGTGTCAGGGGTTTCCAAAGATCAAAGGCTTCCACGCAGTAATATATATCAAAGCATATGACAGAGTATTACTGCAATGATTTTCTAAAGAGTTTCCACATTAAATAACTTGATCCTACAGTCACAGTGATGGTGTCACTCTTCAGGTGGCAGCAGATCAAACTGGTGTTAAAGTGTGAGATGAGCCATGGAGCTGAACTGGAGTCCGGCCACTAGCAGAGCCAGCAGGACAAGCACAAGTCAGTCATCAGGAAGGCCGGGCAGCACGCAGCCGGCCCCCCAGTAACGAGCCAGTGGACCTGGTCCTGTTCTCTTCACCTGGGACCAGGGCTGCAGAATGCTCAGTCCTGCCACCCCATACAGTGAGTCGCCGTCAACATTTTTGCTTTGACGTCCATGTGTGCAGCTGCATCTTTGACTCTTGTTTTCCTGTTCTTTCTCTTGTGATTGGGTAAAAGCTGGGTGGGAGTAGGTCTCTAAGAAGTCATGCTGAAATGAAAAGGCACATACGGTAATGGCTTTAACAGCTGAGTCTCTAGGCTTTGCTTTGGGGGGGATAGATTCATGCTGTCCCTATTTGTGCTCCGAAGACCACATACAGTATAAATCTATGTAAATAACATTGCAATTCAAAATTGACAGCAATGTAAGTGTTCATAAACTAGACTAGAAACCGGGAAATCTCCAGTTTCTTTATTGATCCAGTTTCTCTCACGATGATGTCATCACGATTTCGTTAGATACTTGCTTTAGGATCAGAAAAAACAGCTTGACTACTAGCTCCTGACTACTACTAACAGCCACTATTTTGAATTCACTGTATTCAGCTGCAGCGTCTGCCTTTTTCTGGATCGATTTTTCTTTTGCAAAGTTGTCTTTTTTTTTTTACTCTAAGTGAGTTTTAACCAACATTTGATCTGCCTAGATGCCTATACAAACTGTCATTTGCATGAATTACTATAAAACTTGTGATATTGGATATGTTTTAAGCTGGAGGCAATCCAGTTTAGTCTTAGCCCCTCTTTGACTAACTGTTATCTCATAAATCTGGTCAGAATTGAAGCTTTATTTTTAAATTGCAGTCTTTCAATAAGCTCTTCACAGAACCCCACTTCAGGAGGTCTAAACTATTACTTTGAGAAAGGGTCATTTCTAACACAATGCTATGTATGCTTGGTCCTGATGATAAGGCAAAAACATTAGTTGTATATTTACTCATTGTGGAAAGTTGAAAAAAAAAAGACATTTTTGATGCAAAAACTCATTTTTTTGATTTTCTGTGCATTCAAATCATGTTTCTGAAAGTGTAGCTGAAAAGGGGAAAAGCACATTAAAAATAGCCCCATCTTGTATATTGCTCATGGTAATTATCTTGACTTCTTGATATGCTTCTATTGACTGACCCTGTTATCGATTAGGCCAAGCTTTAACAGGATTACAACACTAGCCTGATTGGAATAACGTGACGGGGATTTCATTCTACAGTTTTATTTTTTGAACTCAAAAAGCATACCACAGTAAAATGTCCTGGAGCATCCCCCCCTCCTCCTCCAAGTCTTTAAGAAAGAATGAGGGAGTTGTCTGAGCAGATTGGAGTTTTAGTAACATACATTTGTCACATTCCTCCCACAAAGTAACTCACAGCATTGTGTCAGTTTTGCTCCCACAAGGCCAAACACACTCATACGAGGGCGTTTATGTCTTTTCCCAATGAAACCTCCCATATTATTGGCACTGATCAGCCCCCAAACACAAATAAGTAAACATGTAATCACCCACACCTCATTAGGAGGCTCTGTACTAATGATGATAGTGTGACACGAAGACACTGATGAGCCGTTTTAACACTTTTTAGTAGCCAGTTACTGGGGTGAAGCAGTTCTGTGAATGAAAGCCACATCGTTAGTAACTCGGTGTCAACAGCTTCTCATTAGTGTTGAATAGCAAACCGCGTCAACCTCTGTTCCCCAACCCATTCAAATGCATTACTCCTTTATAATATTCATGATGGCTTGTTAAGCAAATTGCAGCACACCTTAGGTTCGTCATTAGCAGCTGTCCAGGGAAAAAGATTTTGTGCTGCCCAGACGGAGAAAGGAGCAACGTGAAGGACAGATGGAAAGGACATGAGGAGGGACTGGTCAGCTGCAGGCTGATATATGAGTGGACACATTAAGCAGAGGGAGGGAGGGAAGGGGGTAGCAGGCCAGGCCGCCTCTTCCACATGTGTGTGTGTGAGCTAAAGGAGTGGGGGGAGGGTAAAACTGACCACACAGACTGGGACGCACAGTTATGTCATTACTGCACTGCACAAGGAACGCAGAAAAGGGGCTCAGAAGTGTTGGGGCAAAATATGAGGAAGAGAAAAAGAAAATGAGTGAAGAGTAAGGTGGCAAAAATGTGTGAGTCTGATTCTGATGAAGGTGGATTGTTCACACCAGGAAAAAGGAAGTAAAAATGAAAGATAGGGTTCTTTCTCCTTCACTCTGACTTTGTGTTCAGGCAGTGGTCACTGCTTACATGACAATCCAACCCTCATTTACTCTGTTAGCATGGATGACACAGGCAGCTGTGTGTGTGCGTGTGTAGTCCACTTTTTCAGCTTTCTAAAGTTTCATATCACATCTCAAATTTTACCTCTTCTGTATCGATCTGGGCAAAAAGGTGAATCAGCTTCTAAGACAAACCACTCAAATTTGCAGTAGGTTTTCAGAATCATTTATCAACTTTAAAATAAATTTCTTTTCTTTCTTCTTTTATTTTTGGTGATACACGACATCTGCAGAGTGTATGAAGTGTACACGCTTTATAAATAGATCTTACAATAGATTCCTGGCATTCCAGCAGCTTGACTCGTCCTATGGATGATCAGAAGTCTCCCTCTGCTTGTTGTCCAGCTGAAGCTCCGAACTCTGCTTGAAGACCACAGTGTGGGAGTGCACTTCACTACACTGTGTGTGTGTGTTTCCAATTGTCTGTTTGTCTTCAGGGGACCTCTTTGTTTAGTGTGAGGGGAGTAAAAGTGCTAACAGAAAGCCTTCAGCTACAGAAGGGTGACTTTTTTTTACACCATCCAAACCATCACTGATGCTTCACTGCCCCCAAATCCCAGTCCCAGTCAGCCCCCTTCCCCCACATGTACTTACATCTATTTAACCCCTAATTACTCTCACTGACCATGCGGTAGACTGCTACTAGTCAGACTAACCTCCAATCGTTCACAGAAAAATTAAGGATTTGCATAATCTTGCAAATTTTGGGGGATATTGTTGATGACTTGGGAGAATCCATGGATGTCTATCTCTTGAACAGAGGAAGCTGCAGCTTGCAGACTCTCTTTTTTAAGCTCCAGGGACGCATGTTCTACATATTTTGCTGCTTGGTGAACACTGAAAACATGTGTGCTTACTTGGGATTTTGCTGAGAGAGAAAAAAGAAAACAGTGTGTTCAACACATTTGCATAAATTTTCAGTGAAATAGTGCGTTAGTGTTTCTTGCTTGTACTGAGATTGTATCAGCCAGCTTTAAATATGTAGTTTACAAAAGGATTGACAGCTTTTCCAGGAAATATTAGGAATAAACAGTGCTGCTGTGGGTTGTGCATATGAATACAAAACATGTCACCACTGTAAACATTTGAACTCGTTAACGTTCACACCAATGACAAAAGTACAAATGTCTACAATCTGCAGTGGTTTGAGCTCAAAAAAGTAAAATTAGACAAAAACTGTAAAAAAAAAAAAAACAAGTATTATCAGGCTTTATAATTTTTCTCTTTACTTTAGACACTAATGTAACTTAAATATGTTAAAAAGAAGAACTGTATTTTTGCACTGAAACTTAAAACACATTGGAGAGTAGTTCAGAAAACATTTAACCAGTTTTCGAACACGTTCACAGTGAAATATTTGCCTTGGCTATGTCGTTGAAAAAGGTCAACCAACTCTGAAAAGCTCCATTTTTTCCCCCAGTTCTTCCTGTTTGTTCCTTTAAGCTCTGATCGTAGTGAACCCTCTTATTTTCAGATTTTACATTTCTTTGCTGAGGCGGTATGTTGGTGCAGTGGGTAGAGCTGTCACCTTCCAGCGAGAAGGTTGCAGGATTGCATCTCAGTCTGGGGCCTGTCTGGGTGGGGTTTGTATGTTCTACCCTTGCACATGTGGGTTTTCTCCAGGTTTTCCGTTTTCCTCCCACAGCCCAAAAACATGCATGTTAGCTTTATTTGTAACTCAAATTTCTTCCTAGATGAGAGCGTGAATGCTAGGAGTCAGTCATAGAGCCTGTAAAAAAAATTCCTCGATCAGCGGAGATGTAGCAATCACTGCATCAGCTGCTGACCTGGCATGGAAACGTCAGCAGGTTCAACGACTTTCACAGTCTCATCCAGTCTGTGTGAACATGTAACATTTTAAACTCAACACGGAAAAATCTGTAATCTGTAAACGATGACAGAGTAGCAGTCCTGACAGCATTTCCTGTACAAACGACAAAATCAATTTAGCTGTTTTTTTTCATGGGTGGCTTGTTATTGTTAATATTAAGAAAAATCTATGAAATCTTTTTTTTTCCTGTTAACTTTAATATACAATATTTTGTCAGCATATTCAGATTTATGAGGAGTATGAGTCTTTTTGTTCTATATTAAGCAATACCATGACTATGATAATACATTTCCAGTAATGGAAATGCCTTATGTATTTTCATTGGTGGGATTTGAGTCTGGATTGAAAAAGCAGAATTGTCATTAAGTCAATTTATTAGGCCAGTCAGAATTTCCTGGACTGCAGGGCTTTCCCTGATTCAGAATGAAGCTAGTCTAGAGCTAAAAGTAGTCTAGAGTGCTACAATCCCTGAATTGGATGAAAGGGATTATTGGTCTGAGGGCTCATTTGATTTAGGGATCAACATGTGGATTGGTTAAAGGCCCATCTGGTGGTCCTTGCGAACATGTGACTCACCCGGGCATAATCCAAAAGTAGACACAATCTGCTTGTATGTCTTAAAATGAACAAATATAAAGTAGTACTTGCTCTGCTAATTCTAAAACACCTGCTGTTCCTTAAAAAATTAGTGTAATATCTTCTAAATTATGTTTTTTTTACCTTAGCTGAAGGTACGGTTCAAAGGCTTTTTCTGACATAATCATTTAGATCCTTTTATAAACACTAACAATTCATTTATTCCTGACATGTGGATCAGCACTTTTTCGTAAATTTTTCTTATTGGGCATTTGTGATGTGTTCTGGAATTTTTTATAAACTTACCTTTTTTAAAAATAAGAATTTTACTGAAATAATTGATGCTAAAAGATATGATATAAATAATTCCAGGTTTTGACTTTAGCATACCTTTTATAGATGCAAGAAAATAAGTGATTTGCCAAACTGAGAGGTTTTCTGCAGAGGTACATCTATAAACCAACAGAAAGATTAGAAATGAAAACACATTTAAAGTCAAAACATCTTCTATAAATAATAATAATGATGCTGGAAAGAATCAGTACTGTAATATGCTGACAAAGAAATTATGCATTCTCTCATATTCTTCATGAAATCCTGCAGAAGCAGCCTCCTCTGCACAGTGCTGTAGCAGGGAAACCCCTCCAGCCCCGGACAGTTTAATAATGCTCTGCAATGCCTGGAATGTCAGCCTAATTCCAGTTCAAAAAGACAAGCCCTCTGCCACTAAATCAGCGGATTACTCTGTGTAAATGTGCATGTATAATTACACATGTCACATGAAATTTAGACCTTCAGCCCTGCTCAATCAGTCTTTACAATAGTAATGTGTTTATTGAAGTTCAGCTTTAGAACTTGTGCAACATGGAGGAGAAATCTACTCTGATAGCTCTCCCCAGCCCCCCCCCCCCCGTCCAGCAGGCCCCTGAGGTTTGGGGGAGAATTAGATCACACGCTTGGTGGGGGTGGCTTTGTGGACTAAGAGACTCACAGAGAGACAACAATGGCTCCAATGTGAGAGAAACAGATTCGGAGGGTAGCATGCAGGCTGACAGGGTCTTATCGCCGTGGAGACCAGGCTTTGGGCTATGTTGGCGGCGTCTCATAAAGGTTAGAACAGTTGTCCCCCGCTTGGGTGAGACTGTGTGGAAAAGCATGGGCAAGGGTCTAAAAGTGTTTAAAATGTCCCTTTAGTGATAAGAGAGTCAGAAGTAGAATTCAAAAAAGTGTTGAAATATAGGTATTCAAATGTTATTTCATGTAAAAAAAAAAAAAAGATATCTCCATTTCTATTTTTGGGAACTTAACTCCTGTTTTCTTGTTTTCCTCAGGTCTGTTGAAGATGCACTGGTCCCCGGAGCACACTGCCCCCTTATCTCAGTGGCCTGAGCAGCACCTAGATGTCACGTCCACCACATCCCCACAATCTGCTCATAAACAAGACCCCTACAGTACAGCTGCTCGACGTGGCTACGGTCCCACGGGTTACCCTTGGGCCAGTGATGATATATCAGCCCTTACTGCTTCTTCGCTCCTAAAACGCTATGCTGAGAAGTATTCAGGCCTGGAGTTATCGTATGATCGCCCTGCTGCAGGTGCCTACGCAGAGTCTGGATCTTTTATAAAAACTGAGCCTGAGCCCTGGGCTTTAGGTCAAGGTATAGAATGCTACCCTGGATTGGAGGCACTTACGGGCTCCAAAGTGGGGTCTGCCTCAGTGGGAATCCCAGCCACAGGGAGTGTAACAGTAGTAAGCAGTAACTTGGCCTCTGAACCAGGTTATAGTGGCGCTGGCTCCTGCAATGCTCCATCATCTCAGGAATACCCTCCAGCTTACAACAGTACCTACCTTCCCTCAGGATACTGCCCTCAGCCCAGCACAGCACTTCCCCCTGCCCCACTACACTCCCTGCAGGCCACACCCACTTTAGTGTCCAGCTACAGTGCCAGCACTCCTGTCTACAACTACCCACCAGGCTGCTACCCTCAGTCAAGCCTGTCCTCTGGTTACAGCCACCCCAGTGCCTCCTACTTGCCCTCAGGAATTAGCGCGCCCACTCCCCTGACCCCTCGGCCTACTGTGGTTGGAGGCAGTTATGGCTACCCGTCTCACAACCTAGGAGGAAGTTCTGACACAGGAGTGCCACTGAAACGTAAAGCCTTTGAGATGACGGGCGAAGTGCAGGAGGAGGCCGAGGTGGAGGGGTCGCGCTACAAAAAGTATGCCAATGATCAGGGAAATGGTCAGAGCAAAGGCAGTGGGCAGGCAAATGGCTATGGTATTAGTGGCCCAGCCTCAGACCCACAGGTTTACAAACCTGCAAAGCCGCTGATATCTCCTCCTTATGGTGGATCAGGAGACTTTAGCCCACCATCCGGCCTCGCCGGGGAGAGCGTATCAGTGGAGCACAACTTTCCTCAGCAGAGAATGTCCATGAAAATCCCTGCACCTCACACACGTGCAGAGGATCCCACAGGTGGCCGCTAAAAGTCCTTAAAATGAAGGACAGACTTTCAAGTGTAACATTAATTTTACCAATGAAAAGTGTAATGTCTCTGCCAAACACTAGAGGGATCCAAACTTTTACTTCTGGTGCATGTTTAACATCTTTATCAATGTTTCCAAAGACTCACATAGATGTGTTGGCCTCAAAGGTTGAGATAAGTGTTAGCAGTTAGGTTGAGCTGTTCTCCATTTAGACAGCATCAGGACAGTTTAAATATACGAGTGTCTGTTCTGTTTTTCTCAGGATGTTATGAATTTCCAGTTGCCTACTGTGGAAGCAGCACTGCGACATGTCTGTTTAAGAGGTTGGTGTTGTTCCTTATAGCCATTATGTGTTCATAAAAGGCCTTTGACTGCAATATATTCTCTGACACCTAAAAAAAACATTTCTTACCAAAAATAAAAGTAAGCAATAACTAGAAATGGTGAAATTATCATGCTATTTCAGCACAATCACCTCTTCACAGCTGACTGCAAGGCTTTTTTTTTTGGCCTTGGCAGATGAATGTCTCTTTATAAATTATTCTTGACCTTGTGTAGTAATTTTCTTGCCTTATTCTTTATGAAATATTTTTGGAGGAGCCCAGACTGTTCTTATTCAGCTTTTATTTTTGAACAGTTTTTTTTTTCTTTTTGTCCACTTTGTACATACAAAGCTGCTTATTAAGTCAGTGTGTACAGTGAACTTAAAGCCACCCTTTGAACCTGTAGTGATTGTCAGGGTTTATTTTATTGAGGCTCTATGGGAAAAAATATGAACTAGCAATATCTTACTTGTTGTAGATAGCTCGTTGAATTCCCTTAGATTACTTTTTTGGATTGACCAGCTGGCAGACAGCTTGAGTGGGGCCGTGACTGAAATTGATTGCTATAATGTTAAATTAACTCTGATCTAAAACAAATTCCATTACAGTTTTTGCAATGCTATTTTATAAGACTGTACATCACTGCCACTTTTACACACAGTTATTCTCATTATGGTTAGAAATAAAGTTTTTGTCCAATCTGACTAAGTTCTAAAAGCTATCTGCAGCAGGTAAGATATTAACCATTTGTAATCTTTCCAATGAACCCCACTTCAAAAGATGAACATTTTATTGGAAAAAAAAAGAAGAAGATTGTGAAAAATGAGAGAAATGAAAAAGGAAAGTTTAACTTCATTTAATTATACAACAGTTAATATTTTCTATATGACAGATCAAGTCATTGTCAGAGGAAGAAGGAAATGCATAAAGACATGTCCAGTCTGCATGTTATATTTAAAACCTTCTTATACATAATGGTTATCCAATTTAATAACAAAACATTCAAACTTATAGTGCATCTGAATATTAATCATCTTCAATCTGAACCTTTTGAAGGCCAATTGTTGCAGTTTGGGTGTGGAGGTGGGGCTAAGCAGACGGATGTGGAGGATCTGCGCTCTGAACTGAGTGCCTCGAACACTTTTCTTTTTTTTTAAACTCAATTCTTTATGAAGAATTGCCTGCTTATCTGCTATCATTTATTATTCTTTTCTTTGATATGCAATCTCTTTACTTAATGCCTCTCAGAAGGATGAATTATAGTTGTGTAATTGAATACTCAGGAAGAATATTGTTACCTCAGATTGATAAAATAAGAATGTATGTTATGACCTTAGGGTGTTGGTAGCGAGCTTTATGGAGCAAGATTAAAAAAAAGAGCCATGGCTGAAACTTCAGGGAAACCAACGAACTTACAAGGCCCTCTGTAATAAAACGTATGTGCACACGTGCAAACACTATTCCCTCACTATTCTGGGAAACTTTTTGTACCAAGGCCCGAGATGTTGAATGTAATTCAGATTTTTGTTTTTAAGGACAATACATGTCATAATGTACATCAATGATGTTTTAGAAATATGAATCTTACTTTCTTTGTGTATAGATGTAATTCTCTTCTAGGTTTTGATGGAAAACATTAACGATCCGTTAAGTGTTAGCTTAGTGAAAGTTGTCAAAATGGTTTGGCTGACAAATTGTCAAACAAATAGCACTCCTGAAAAAAAACAAACATATCAAACTCTAAACATTCTACAATTTATCATATGCATATCATATGAAACCATGTATTAAAGTGGTCACTTCTCATCAGTATTTTTAAATCAGATCTTGAATTTATAAGAAATCTAAATTCAAAGCAACTAAAAGCATGTTAACTTTTTTTTAATTAAAACTATGACATGCAGCTTCTGTAATTCAGGGGGTCTAAAATCATATTTTTTGTCACATTTGGAGAATTGATTTTTTTTTTTTTTTTTAAACTGACCTCAGTAGATTGAGAAAAATAGTGTCTTTAAGTATACAATACTCTCCTTTGCCCCTGATTCCTTGAGTTTTTAAGCGCTTAGCTACAAATAAATGCTCTTGAATAGTTACTTTAATCAACATCACAGCAGATTTTTACTTTTTCATGGTGAAGGAGACAAAAATTGACCTTTTGGTGTTATCTTTGTCATTCAGATGTATTTTTGATTTGTCTTGTACATTCTCTGTAACCATTTCTACCTCATTTTACAGACTGAATACATGAAAGTATTTCATGTAATTTTCAACGTGCCAGTTTATGAAGCATTTGTAAAAAAATTTTTGACCTGTAATAGTCTACCTCACTAAAAACTGTTCTGTCATGAAAATGAAAAATATACCAAAAATATGCTTGACTTTGTCTTTTTGATTGTGGAAATGACATTTTTGTTGAATTTACTCTATAAAGTATGAGAATATGCTTGCATCTCTTCATTATCTATCTAACTATCTACATATATTGCAACTTTAGCATAACATTTTCTTTCTGTATTTTTTTTAAAGAGTTATTTTAGTTTTCTTTGTAAATGGTTTTCTCCATTTATATGTGTTACTTTTTCTCTCAAACAGCTGTGTTAGTGCTGATAAAAGTATGTTTAACTTCAAACCTTCAAAGTTATTTTTGAAATGTTTTTGAACTAAAAATTATTTTCAGGCTTCTGGTTTAAATTTTGAAAAATATTTTCTTTATATAATACCAAAATGTTTGGGCATTTAAACTTTTATAAAAATTATGTTAAAAAAGAAACCACATTTCACTGATATTCATTTGAAACATCTAGTTCTGAGTAACGTGACCCTGAATTTCACCAGCTGATGACATGTCAAACAGATTATACATATATATCATGCCGTTCATAACTAAACACATCAGAGCAGTCAAAGCACTTTGGAAAATATTGTTATGAAGAGACACTCTCCTGTTTGTCTGTTGTTTTTTTTTTTGTAATTAAATGAAATGATTGTTTTTGTCCTTGGTTGTAAATCATCTGACCGTATGTGCCAGAAAGAGATGCTTTAAAGGCGTAGTTATTGGCCATAGATTTTATAGATTTCCTTTTTTTTTTTTACATAGTAATTTTCTCTTTACATTGTTTTACATTAATTATATTAACAATAACTTATTAAGTAGGTTAAAAAAACCCTTGGCTTGCATTTTTAATGGCAAACAGTCATATCTCCTTAAAAAATAATCTTAAGCTATTTTAGCTGGTTTTTAGGACCCAAACATTGACCAATTAATGAAGTAAAACAGCAAAGGGAAAGCTTTACCTGTAAAATGTGATTTGTGTTGGCTTGTCGTAGTCCTTCAGAATAAATGACACAAAAACAAGTCCAGGAGCGACACCTACGGGTTAGTTTAACCTCTTTAAGCCTTATTACTTATAGACAACACACACAACGTATAAACAGTTATGCAAAGATTTTATTTGCTATTATTGTGAATAATTATGTAATGTATTTCTGGATCAAGTATTTTTATTATTATTTTTTTTTACTTGTAAACTAGGGTGATCTTTTACATTACATTTATGCACAATATAGATAGTTTTTTCCTTTAAGTTCCACTTGAGGGCGTTAGACAGCTGTAAGAAACCTTTAGAAGAACTCCAGCGGTCTTGTTGAGACATTATAGGAGTAAACTCATTGGTTACCAGCAACAATGCAAACAGACAGTGTCAGTGGCAAAAATAAAACAGCTAAAATGAAAAAAAGATATTATGGAGTGCTATCCTGGGACTAGCAAAGAAAAGGACACATTTTTTTAAGTCTGTGAAATCTCATGATCTGACTTGTTTCTTAATGAGGATGAGGATTGTGGGTAAATCCAATCCTGTGAAACTGTGCATAAATATGAACACCATCTTCTGTTTGCATACAAGAAAAGCAAAAATACATCAATAAAATAAAGAGTACTGAGTGTGCCATATAAACAAAGATAACCACCACCTCGACAACTGGATCACATTGATCCCATAGACCACCCCCCCACCCACCCACACACACACACACACCAAACAGATCTCACCAATGTCCCACTTTATCCACCTCCCACTTTATATGACTAAACCTACAGAAAGTCAACAAAACAAAGGCTGTGTGGAGTCTTCTTAGACAGAAAACTTGGCAATTCAAATGAAAACCAGCCAATGTTTTGTTTTCCAGCACAAAACATGAAAAATATTTGAAGAGTAAAAATAAAATCATGCTGTGGTGTTCTTAACCTGTTAGATCATACTGTCAACCAGTAGCTCAAAGACAAATGTTTAAAGCAGTGTGCACTCTTGTGTGAGCCTGTGTTCATTGTTCTGATTTACTCTTGCTCTTGAAGAGGCTCCCTCTCCTCCTGCTTTGCTTTCTGTGGATGAGGAGGTGCCTTACAGCGCACCGTACAGTCGGAGCCTGTTGGGAACATGCTGCTGACTCAGCCCAGGCCACTGCATTCATCTATCTGCACTGCAGTGCTGCCTCTGCTTAGCCTCTCACACTCCTCCCTCATTCAGCACGCCACACACACACACACACACACACACACACACACACACACACACACACACACACACACACACACACACACACA
>JAVKLF010000110.1:11514183-11536666 GCA_034783495.1 Millerichthys robustus | reverse complement strand
GTTTCACGTTGAGTTTCCCTCTTTACCTTTTGGACATGCTGGGTTTGTGCTCTCCATACAAACGCCTGTTTCCCCTGCTCGTCCACAATATCACCTTTTCATACAACGACAAAATGCACAAAATAAAGAGAGAACTCTTTCGAAACGTGGCGAAATTCGCAAACCCCGACGGCACTCTTCGTCTGCTGGAGATCGGCTGCGGAACTGGAGCGAACCTGAAGTTTTACCCGCACGGCTGCACGGTGACCTGCGCTGACCCCAACCCGCACTTCGAGCGGTACCTGCGGGTGAGCATGGACGCGAACAAGCACCTGACCTATGAGAAGTTTCTAACTGTCCCCGGAGAGGACATGAGAGTCATAGAGGACGAGTCTGTGGACGTCGTTGTCAGCACATTGGTCCTGTGTTCTGTGAACGACGTACCAAAAGTACTGCAGGAAGTTCGACGCGTCCTCAGAGCGGTGAGTCCATCGTGCTGCCTTCATGTACAGTAGGAGTTTTTATTTTTTATGTAGACCGTTGAACACATTTCTTGTTTCTCTGTTATACATATTTGTTGGCAGCTTCCCAGTCATCACAAATGCGTTTTAAAGTAGAAATTGAATTCATGTCATGTTCAGCAATGGACTTGTTGAAATATGTTTTGACAAATTTAAGATTACCAGAGAGGTCCCTAAAGTTGTGGCCATTTTTCTCAAGCGTCTTTGCTTGTTATGTTTTGCACCATTTGTATTACAATACATGGGGATAACAGCAAATCCTTAAATGATGCAATTTTTTTTATTCTAGACAAACTGATTGTGACTGTAAGGTTAAGTTACTCACCGCGAACAATGAAATCATACATAAAAAATGTACAATATTATGAATCATATCAAACGATACAGTTTGAAATTGTTTACTCCAGTAGTTTTACAGATACAGGGATATTCTATTCTGAAATGCAGGAGTGCATTAAAAGTAAAGCATTTACCCCGCATAGTTTAATCAACAAATTTGAGCACAAATAGGAACAATACATCAACATCCCAAACAGTCCTATGGATGTCAATCATTGACTTATTTTCTGCCACTTTAGCCATTTCCATAAGTAAACAAACAATAATGGTAGTTGACAACTGTTCACAAATTTTGAATCTAAGGCCACAATAAATATCAATATGACCAAAAAAGTGGATTTTGTTTCCTACTACAGGGATTTTTTTAATCCAGGGAGCTGAGCTTTGTGGTGGGAGTACAGCAGGACAATTCATCTGTTTTGTTGACCCTCTTTCAGGGAGGAGCCTTCTACTTTTTGGAGCATGTAGTCTCTGATTCGTCTACATGGACATACTTCCTTCAGAGCATATTTGAGCCTCTTTGGTACTACCTTGGGGATGGATGCATAGTAACCAGAACAACATGGAAAGACCTGGAGGCGGCTGGTTTTGCTGAGCTTTATCTAAAACACATAGAGGCTCCATTGGTTTCTTTAATGATACGGCCACACATCATGGGATATTCTATCAAATGACTGCAGGAGAAAAGGTTTTTTTAATGTTTTGTGTTATTGTAGTTCTTCATTAAAATCAAGTGTATAATTACTTCAAATTTGGTTTACAGGTACTGGTATTTCTTTTTTTTTGAAGACGTTGCACTGTGAGGTCTATCCAGAAAACAAATATTTTTTTGTGTTTTTAAGTTGATAAGTATTTTATATACAATGCAAAAACAAGCAGCAGGTTATATGTTAGCAAAAATGTTTATGTTCTGCAATTGTTACAGTATCCACACACTTTTCTGAGTGAAAATATATTTATTTACTCACAGAATCAGCAACAATTCATACATTTTTGTTCTTTCCCACTCTCCCAAGATGCACATAATAAATATTACCTGGACTCTGTGCTTTTTGTCTTCCCTGATTGTCTAAGAAACTGCCAAGTAACAACCAAACAAAATGTCATCTCTTCTGTTACCCTTTATACTCCATTGCACAAATATAAGGAATGACAAATGTAACACCTCCTTACAGGAAAGAGGGGAATTGCTGGTTCATATGATAAACAGAAATTATGTCTGTGTGATAATTAGACAGTTAAAGTTCTGTAGCTGCTGGCGGATTAACCAACTCCAACAGCAACATTTTAAAAAGACAAGAGAAAGGAAAGGGATACATTTGGAAACTGAGACTCAACGTTAAAGCTCATAATTTCAAACTTCCCGGCATTAAAAATGTACACAACTATAAATGTTATAGCATTAGCAATTTTTTTATTCTCTTAAAAAACAGCAGTTGGGAAAAATGGCCAATTTATCCAGTAAGTTTCATTGTAATAAGTCACTTTCATATCAGAGTAAAAAAAAAAACATAAACAAAAACGACAACAAACTGGAGACTCAGCCTGAAATGAAGTGTTCCCAGAAACCCCAACGAGTCCAAATGACTGAAGCGTGCCACTTCGACATCGTCTCAATCCTTGGTCTGCACAAATAGGGGTTATCCCGTTTTAACGCAGTAAAGATCCTTTAACGTTTTGAGTTCTTCAATCAAAGTCTTGTTTTGGTTCTCAAGAACTGCGACACGGTTTTCCAGGCATTTAACGTATTCCTTTTTCTTCCGTCGACATTCACGGGCTGCCTCTCTGTAAGAGGGGAACATGTGCAGTTTGTCAAACTGAAGGGTTACACAATGAATGCAACTCGAGTTTGTCACAATGTACTGTTACAGTTGCAACATACACATCCCACATTAACCTCACTGCTTGACTGAGAGTTATCAGATTGATCAATCAATATCGTCTGATTTTGTCAAGAAAGTACCGCTAGTTTCGGACATTGTTTTTAAACGTGCGTTTGTGTAAAAAAGGTGAACTGTGTCCACTCTTGAAGCACCCATCACTTTCATTACATATCAGCATTAATACCAGATGTTGTGTTCCTATCAATCGGACCTGAGCTGGTTTGACAGCTGCAGAGCGAGTCACTGGATGCTGGACTGAATATCAAACACTTTCAAAATGTGCTCAAACCAGATATCAGCAGGTCTGGTTTGTTAAGTGGGGACAGATTCAGAGAAAATTCTTGTTTACATGTTTGATTCTGAACAGATAAATACATTTCTCAATTAAAATAAAAAGATGCTGAAGTCACAGTCCCTTTCCTCATACAGCTATCTGCAGGTTTTCTGGATTAAACCAGTCTTCTGATGTTAGCTGCAACCTTATCACAGGTGTAGTGATAAATATTATGACTGTTTTTATCTAAGTGTCAAACGATTACTCTTCAGTTCCCCCTCAGGCCTTTTTACAATCAATAAAAAGTAAAAAGATAGTAAAAAAATGTTTCACCTCATAAATTATTCATGTCAAATACATATACAAAACTATTTGGGTACTACCAATCTCATTTATTTGTTTCCTGAGAAAACAAGCTTTGTTTTTTTCATGTCACTGAATACATTTTGTACTATGAAATTATATATATTTTTCCTTTTGTCTTGTGCAAACAACTTTTACTGCAGAAACTGTTCCATCAGAATTCTCCAAAACTACCAAAAATATCACAGCCGCTGCTGTGGTCACTGACATTCTATTATCTATAATTAATGTGTGCATTTACCTGTTTTTTGCCAGTCGGATTTCTCTCTTCATTGTTGGATCATCTGTCTTACTCTGGGACAGTCCAACAGGAGAAGTCATAACTACAGTCTGAGGCAGGGAGGCAGATGTGGGTGCTGTGCGAATCTGGTATGTTTGCACTTCTCCTCCTGCGCCTGAGTGCAACAAAGGTGAAAAAAGAACATTTGTCATTAGAACTCTCCCAAACAATTTTCATCATTGGCTAGTCATCTATTCTAAATATCTACAGTGGGACTGAGAAGTACTGTACAACAAATTTGTAGTTTAACAGCTTGACATGAATAGACAAATAACTAAACTGTGTTGAGGAATTGAACAAAAAGAGCAGCTGGATTGTACGCCTTACTAATGTTCACATGAAGAAGCTGCTGCTCATCTGTCCTCACAATTGTGAAGCTAACTATAACATTAGCACAGTGCTGCACAATGCAAAGTAAGAAAAGATGAGGCAAATGTTTGTGTTTCTGCCTCTTCTGCGCAGCACATAGAGCAGCAGTTTTTCCATTTGCAGGCTTTCGTTTTTTGCTTTTTGTCATAGTTTGTTTTGGTCTGCATCTTTCCTCGCAGGAACAAATTAGAACTATTCACAAAAAAGCATTTTGTGAAGCAAATTGGAACATTGGTAAAGTTTGAGAAAGTGCTCACCTTGTACAACGACCTGATTGCTAGGCACTAGTATCTGCTGGCCATCAGGTGTCTGAGCGTACTGAAGGATGGTGGGGCCTTGCTGTGCTCCACTAGAGTTGGTCATAGTCACAGCCTGTAGTCCCTGAATGCTTTCAGATCCTGGTGTTGCCAGCTGGATTGTGCCATTAGGAGCAATGGTAACTAGCATAATCACAAAGACCAAATCAGAACTTAGTTAGGCACAACTAAAAACAATATTCTTGCTGACCAGGTTATATTATGTAACAAAAATAAAAACATTACTGTAAGCAACTATACATAACAACCATGATTTCCCTTGAATTTCCCCACAGTTACAGAAACCAACATCAGTATAGTTAAAGTGCTGTATTTACAAAAGGTTTAATGTTTGAACTTAAAAACTTAAAAGATTATTGGGTCCCACTTTTCTGACAGTCCGAATTGTTGTCAAAAAATTGAAAGCCACAGTTCTTACTGTATTGTCCACTGCTGGTCTGATAGATTGGGGTAGTTGGTACTGTAACGCCAGTCACTCCTGTAGACGCAGGGCTGCCATCCTTTCCTTCGATGTGTGATGTTTCCTCAGATGAAAGGTCGTTTAAGATTTTTCTGTGTAACAAATGAAATCAGGTAAATGTTTACAATTACCATTCATGATATAAAAACTTTTTTGCAGAGTTTTCATGATTTTCTTACCTATATGAAGGCCGTCTTGCCAGTATTTCTCTTGTCTTTTGGGCCGTTGATCCACTATCAGATGAGTCCTGTGAATCTTCAGAATCAGTACCCTGGGGCTAGAAGTGGAACAAGTTCATAAAGTAATGTAAATAATTGATGGATTCCATCTTCATAGAGGGCTTTTTTTACATGGCAAAACAATTATTCTGTTGACCAATATCAATATGCGCAGCATGCAAGGTTATATATACCGTACACTGTTACAATAAAGCCATCATTCAACAAAACATCTGAACATGTACAGTAATTTTTATCTGGTGTAAAGTTAGTACCCCCTGGACTCAGAAGCTTGAAATG
Organism: Millerichthys robustus; assembly: GCA_034783495.1. Classification (NCBI taxonomy): domain Eukaryota; kingdom Metazoa; phylum Chordata; class Actinopteri; order Cyprinodontiformes; family Rivulidae; genus Millerichthys; species Millerichthys robustus. The sequence goes on along the minus strand of JAVKLF010000110.1, from coordinate 11,531,363 downwards.
CCTCTTTTTTGTAAGTTCTTTGTCTTAAGCGGACCAAATTGATTCCTTCAGTTATAATCTGTACGTTTTCTTATGTGGCATTTCAAGTACAAAACAAGTAGTCAATAGAACTAAAACTAGAGTCTGACTTTAAGTGCTGTGAGAATCTAATGCATACATTTGCTGTTCTTTTTGTCTGTTTAACCACATTTAAGTCTAATGTTCAGAGTAGTTGTTTACACAAGCAGAGTTTTAAAAAGGTTTACACTGTGAGTCTGAATTGCAGATGTCAGTGCAGAACTCAATCAATCAGTCAGTCAGTCAGTCAGTCAATCTACTTGCACTTATGCTGTCTGGATAAATCACTGCATAGTTAAATACCAAATGGTTGTTTTTTGCAGGAAGATTTTATTGTCCAAAGTAGCATCTAAAACAAGTTCTGATACATAGAGATCTCCAAACTATGAAGAGCCTAATTTTATGATGAGCTCAACAATGAAAGAAAACATTTTCATTTCAAAGAGGATTGTTAAATATAAGATTGATTAATAACTCTGCTGGAAAAAGCAAGTTTTACAGGTTTTAGTATACATTTTATGACTCTACTTAGCGATCATATGAAATCACTTACTGGCAGAGTATAAAAGGATATTAAGAATCAACAGTGCTATAAAACAGAACTGTTCTTACCTGTGCAGGCTGCACCTGAGGGGACTGAATGACTGATGGCTGCGCAGATTGGATCACTCCTTGAACCTGAAACTGACCTCCAGGTAGCTGCACAACAGCCACAGAAGAACCACCCAAAGACATCTAGAAAAATTGGAAGAAAAAAATCAGACTAAATCAAAGAAACAGTATATTTCTCACTCTGTGTTTACATAAAACTGAATTCACAACTGCTTTATTTGGATTACTTTTGCAAATCCCTTAAAAACAAGTTTTAGCCAATGTCTACACACTATCTCACCCCTGTGGTTATCAGGAGAACAGGGACTGTTTGAACACTAAGACTTCTTGTTTCAGACTACCAATTAAATAGCCTTACTAAATAAATTAAATACCACTTTTGATTTTGGAACCTCATATTTTCTGTAATCTGGCTGTACATTATAGGTTGCAAAAGATGTACAAGAAATATACCCAGATTACTAATCATCATCTAACTTTTTTACTTAGGTCATTCCAAATCACTCTTATTTTTACAGTAAGAACAAAGTAACAATTTTAATAAACTAATAAATTTATAATTCATGTTTTAAAGCCCTTATATACCAATATGGTGGTGTAGATTTTCAGTCATTCAGGACATGGTCAATCCATCTTTTTTCAGACATATTATCAAATATCATCTGATCTGACACATCAGCACATGCTATTCTAACCCCTGTAAAATTTGGTGTCATGTAAAAGGTGCCTCGCAACGGTGATGCTGAAACAACCTTTTGACTAAAAACATAGTTTATTAATTAAAAAAAACACCCGATAAAAATTTATCTAAACTTCTGGAAAAGGTAGTCAATAAAAAAACAGCACTTGATTACCATTTTATGGCAATATCTAATAAGAATTGAAGAAATTACACAAATTCTTTCATATTATTCAGCATAAATTCAAGGACTTTAACTTTAGATTTTAAAATGCTTTAATTTCTTTAAATTAACAAAAGAGAACTTCCAGCTCTTTCAAGTGAAATTCTTTTGTTTTCAAGCAAACCTTGTAAAAAAAATGTTACGGTAACGGGCACATAATTCTGTCGCTGTTTTGTGGTTCAGAACCTGAATAGTGGGGGTCAACAATGCTTCAGTTTCCATTTATTTTCTAAGTTGTGTTTAAATTTGGTCCACATGAAAACTGATTTCTGTCTAAGCCACTGCCTGTGTCTTCACAGAGTGGCACAAACTTTTTCTAATGACATTTCTAAAGACTTTTTTACCTGCTGGGCTATCTGTGAGAACTGAGAGGATGTGATTGAGGTGGTTGCTGCTCGCGACTCAGTGCCATTGCTGCCCTGTTGTACTTCTTCCATAATAACTGGGAAGAAATAAATCAATATTATCATCTTACATCATGAATCAACAGTCTGTCGTGGCGGTCCCTGCATGTAAAAACTGTTATAACCAATAAAGCTACCGCTCTTATTTATCAGCATATCACCAGCTCTGCTTTCATCGTAATTATAGAAATTTTGTTTTTGAGTCAGTTAACATTCAAAGTTTGCACACGATGTGAAGTAACAACAAAAAAATCGACTTCCTCTTTCGTTCAGTTGTCAATGCAAGTAACGTTAACTTGAATTGCGAAACATTCAGCTTCCTACTGCTAATGTGGACTTTTTACTTTCAATGAATTCATACACACTTTATATGAAATGTGAAACTTCGTCATAAGCAAACGTGCCACACTTGCAAAGAGAGCCGTTATTTTTTCAGCTGATTACACACAGCAGCTAGGAGTTAACACGGCAGCTAACCAGTTAAGCGGATATATTTTAAAGCATTAAAAACAACAATTTCGGGACAAAAAGCTCGACAAGTTTTGTTAATCTGTTTTGCGGAACGGACGAGTAGTTTTTTCCAGTGAGCAAATATATGTTACTCTGTCACTGGCACGCAACTTATCGCGTCAAAAGACGTCAGCGATACGAGGAGCCATTAGGCTAACTACCCCTTCCCTTTTCGTAGAGCGCCGAGGAGTTGACGAAGCTACAGCCGCCATTACGGCTACGGCGGAGCAGACAGACAGTCCGACAGGCGAGCACAAAAAGTACCTCTCAGTCAGCCGAAATTTACCTTTTCAAATGACGTTTAACCGCTCCTGTTCACAGCGTGAAGTTCGGGCAATTCGTGCACAGACTTTTGTAAAAGAAGTAATCTGTATGGTTACTTAGCAGTGATGGCTAACAGCTAAAAACACAAAGATGACAGCTAAAAAATAGCTGACCACCTTTTCCCCCAAAGGAAATGGGCGGAGCTACCGAGTAAGAAGCATTACATAATAGCTCCTGTCGGCTTTCTGATTGGTGAGAAAGTTTGTGCAGCTTGAGCTTGAATTTTTCTGAAACAAATTGTCTTGAAGTTGAATTTGTTGTTGTAGTTGGTCAAGCTTAAAATGTTTTTTGGTTTAGTTTTTTTTAACCAAATATGGCACAAAAGAAACTTGCAGATTGACTTTCAACAATTTCCTGAAAAAATATGTACTTTCATAGTGGTCCTTTTTATATTTACTTGCACTTTTGTGATAACATCTTCAAGTTCCATTTTCCATTGGGGCAAAACTGTATGTTTTTTTTTTACATGTATAGCATGTGCAATCAGTCTATGAACAAAACGTAAAAGGAGAGTGGTTGGAGGTACTAATTTCTGTCATGAAGATCAATTAAAATAATATAGTAAGAAACAAAATTCTCCCATTTTTCTTCTTTTCAATGCATTTGGTACCAATGTCAGGTACTTACAGTAAGTAGCCTGTGTTTTCTCTTTACTTCAGTTTTAATTGAAAATGAAATAGTAAAACGAATCAGCTTTTGTAGAAAAACACAAACACCATAGTCTTAAACTGCATAATTTCTGTAATTACAGAAAATATTCACACATTAAGTGATTAAATGCATCTGTTTATTCTGTATTACTGATACATAAAATATAAAACAACAAACAAAAACAAAGTAGAAAATAAAAGGATGTGTACCACTTGTTTATTAACTTTATGAGATTAAAACCTCTTAGTTAGTTAGTTAAAAATCCATTAGTAGGGCACATCTTTTTGAAGCAAGTGTAAATTTCAACAAATAAGTAAACTACAACATACAAAGAGTGCATACACAAAATATTGAGTTAAGAGAGATGAATACAGTCTCAAGTATACTACAAGTTGAATATCATCAGTCCCTCTTAGTAATAACAAAAATATTAGCATCTCATTTATTTCTCTAGACTTTGTATGCTTTGAAATTAAATTGCACCATCATTAGGATTGCATAGTGTGTAAGAACTGTGATGTTGAAAAATAATGAGCAAGAATCAGAAGAAGCCCTTTTAGACTTCTCAGAGAAGAGATAGACTCTGGTTATCATAATCCTTCTTTTTTTAGCTCTTTAGGTTTGCAAGATCTGTGATAATTTCAAAGAGATTCCTTTTGACAAAAGTCCTTATTAGATGGGTCTCGTTCACAGATTGCATTATAGAACCACCCGGCCCATCCCTGCTGTGTAAGTTTTACTTCCTGAATGTCCAGTTTCATATCTGGTGATCTACATGATCTACAAAATGAGATGTCTTTTTAAATCTTTTTCTACCTGAGTCAACATTCTGCTGCAGCTGCAGGACACAATGTTAAAGCTAAGGTGAAAGTTTTTGAAGTGGGGTTTTGTTTAAAGGTTAGGAGCAATCAGTATCGTACCTGCTGTAGCTAGGTCTTGAATGATTTCAGTTTGGAGACGTAGAGTTTAATTCTGACCATGTGGATAAGTAATTTGTTAATACAAGCAAGGCCCAGATTAAAGTGCATTGCCGTTGTCATGAAAAAAACTTCCAATCCCCCCAAAAATCATAGCAGTTCACACAAACACTTTTTAATAAACCTTAATGTTATCAATTTCACATTACATTTATTCTAATGAATTCTCTTTTATTTGCAAGTGCAATTAGTAGCAGCTGCATCTAGCTGTCAAACTTCCAGTGGAGCCTGGGTCATGTCCTGCAAGAATATCATAATATTTCTGATTGAATAATTGTGTAACGCAAAATTTTTGTCAATGTAAAGGTTAATAAAATACTCTTTGCATTAACTGTTTTGAAATTGGAGTTGTTTTAAGACCAATCCACTTTGGCCTGGGGTCTCCTCTGACTAGTATTTAGCTCATCGGTCCAGTCAGAATTTAAAACTGAGATTGTCCAAATATCTGTCTACAACAGGCAAGATAATAATTATTCATAACATTTTCACAGAACCCCACTTTAAAAGATCTGAACTGTCTTTATAATATCACATGTGAGTTTTAGTCCACACAATAAAATCTACTTTAGTACCTCCCGTGCAAAATGCATAAAGAAATGATTATTATTCTTGTTTACCTTTAATGGATAACATCCTCAACAAAATAGATTTATTTTAGGTGTTCTTCACTGAAATACTGTAAAAGAATGTTACAAGCGCAATAGGAAAACACTCCAATAGGAAAGCATAAACAATTCTGATGCATTTTATGCTTTTTTGCCAATAAATGATGAAATGTGGCTCAGCTTTGCAGCTGCATTCAGAAATTCCTATAAAGCCATTGACTGTAGAAAATGACACGTTGAATTGTTTTGATGACTACAATACATACAAGATACTTCTGGAGTTGAAATAATTATTTACAAAGTTGCACGAACTCAAAACACAGTTTGAACATGTGAGTGCTGAGAGGAAACAGACTAAACCCCATTAACGTTCCGTTCGGTTGTACAAACTGAGAAGTTCATGCTTGTTTGGCAACATGAAGCCAATGGGTGTTAGATGAAAATTTACTCTCTTTTTCTTTATTACAAAATAACCTGGCAGCCTACAAACAGTCATAACATTGATTATAGTTTTCTCCGCAGACACCGGGAAAGTTCCTGACTTTAACAGTGATATCAGTAAAATTACAAAGTTCCTCCACTCAGACTTTTCAAACAACCAACATGCTCCTGAACCATCAGTTATAATGCCTCATTGTTATATTAAAATAGACTATTTTTGAAAAAAGTGCATTTTCTTTTTCATCTATACGACTAACTATGCTTTAAAGTTATTTATCTTCACCCTCCCTCACAACTAATATTCCACGTCTAAAGTACTTTCAACCAATAAATCATATTTACAATCCTCTTTCTGCTACTAATATGGTCTCTGAACAAAGTAATCCATCCAGAAACCACCAGCTGAGAGATGTGAGTAAAGCGTTTGTACATTTATACAAATAAAACATATTTACAGTATCTAAAATACAAGGAGACACTCATTGTTACAGTACAGAATATGGCCTCTTTCCTCTTATTTTGATACTTTTTAATATCTGTCAGGATTTACTTTATTAGTTCAAAGAATAAACAGCCATTAATAGCAAAGTCAATAAAAGTTAAGAGAGGAATGTATGGCTGAAGTTTTGTAAGGCAGGAAAGATATCAGCAGGAAAATCTTTTTGGCTTCAGTATTCGGGGGATTAAGTCTGGTTAAAACAGACATTTGTTCTCATAGCTGGCCCTCTTGTTAATCCATGTTGCTGAGAAACGATGAGGAGTAAAAGAGCGTGCATTTGTGTAAAACCTGTATGTAAAAATATTTAAAGTTATTGTATGATTTAAGTGTAGATGTCTTTAATGGACTCAAAAAGAGGTTTGTTGTAACTAAAGAATGAGAAGACAGGTTTTCGTTAAAACATAACGATTGTATTTTTTTTTAATAAAAGTAACATGTTGTGTTATTTTACTTTCTCTCTCCAAAAAAACAAACCAAAAACCCCACAGCGTAACTTTGCTTTTTCTTTTGCAGCAAATGTTACCCCAGTCCTATTTGATCATTGTATAAAAACACAGTGAAGAACCTCAAATGTGGCAGATCTGGTCACATACATGCAGTGGCCAAGAAATGCTGGTGTCACACAGCGCTGAGTTTCGTGCGTCATGCTTTTTGTTTTCGTTTTACACCCTCTGCGATGCCACCAAAGATGGCAGATGACTGCGAAACAAAAATCCAAATCACCATAAGCGCTCACATGTTGTAGGCAACATAGATAGGATCCAGCTGATCAGCGAGGAACGAGTCGCGAAGGTGCATACGTTGCTTCTCTCCTCTGGAGTTGATGGGTATCACGCCCGGGTCCACAATAACCACCACGCCCACAATCAGATGGTGCTCCTCCAGGACCACGTTTGTAATCAGAGGCACCAAGTCCAGAGCATCCTGCTCTGAACCACACAGCTCTGACACCACCACCAGCAGGTTAGTCCATGTAAACACAGCACTGTGAGGAATGAGAACACAAACAGGTCACTTTAAAGAGAGATTAAGGAGAAATAAGTTGGTCCAAACTGTGATGTGATTAGGAACTGCCATCTTTATCTTGAACTTGAAAGAGTTCATCTAATTCTACCTTAATATAATCAAAAGATTGTATAATTTCCTTATTTTATTAATCCACTTTGGAAAGTTCCAGTGATGAGAACATGCGCCCTTTAGCAAGTAATGAAGCTGAGACCTTAAAAGTCACATTTGCTGTTAAGAATTACTTTTTAAAAACCAAAAATTAGGCATTTTAAGGAAGATAATTATTACTAGCATTCTCACCTCTCAGCAATACTTCGGTGAGCTCGTGACACTGACGTTTCAATGTCAATAGGGTGGTAGCGCAGCCCTCGTAGCTCTAGTGTCTCATCCAGTGAGCCCACCACAAACAGGGCATCATGCCGATCTGAGTGCAGAAATGCAGAGAAGATGAGCAATCCAGAAGGATCAAGTAAAACGTCTCATCAGTCTTTTAAGGACTAAGCTGTCATCTAAGTAATTGTTTTGTTAGAAAGTGTTGATAATCTCTATATATAACAACTACTTCATCAACTCAAATTGTCTCCCACTTGTTTGTTTTGTTTTAATGTTCAGTGATAAATATGTATATTTACCTCCACTGGCATCCAGCAGCTCCGTCCTCTTCACAAAACCCAAGTATCCAGTTCTGGCCCATAAAGTTTGTGGATCTCCAAAGCTAAGCTTGGTGTTGAAGTGGTCCGCCTGGAGACTCTCCTCTCCGTAGATGGTGTAGTAACCACTGGCACTGTGAGGGCTGTTTACCCAGATCTAAGACGCAACACAAACAATGCTTGTTTCACTTGAAACACCACGTCACCAGGGTGTAAAGCTGAATACCATTTATCTTACCTCCCCCAGATGAGAATCACCAAGTGGGCCTCTGGTCTCGGGATTTACAATTATCACCCTAACACCTGGCAATATCTGAGGAAAAGCATCATCAGCATGGCTTATTCTAAATATTTAGCTCACCATCTACACAGTGGGTTGACATGTCACCTTGCCAGACTCCATTAATGGAAGACTCTGAGGTGCTCCTCTCTCCACCAGCCTCACTCTGGAACAACATATTCAGTTGGAGACATGCTGTCATTTCTAATTAATACTTGTGTTTGTGACATCAACAGCATCTTGTGCCTGAAGCCAAAAGGGGACACTTAGTCAGGTGTAGTATGTGATTTGTTAATCTGTTAAATAATTTAGAAAAAAATAAATGAAATTATAGTCCAAATCTGATATTTTGTGTAAACAAGTTGGGAGATAGTCATAAAAGATTGTAAAAAGTGAAACACACTTCATACAACTTAAAACTCTCTGGGCTAACTGAAGACTTGAAAATTGTCGATTATCTACATGAATTCATAGTCATATTTATCAATACCTTTCCTAAAATTCTGATGAATATATGGATGTTATCATTATGGTTAATATCACACAAGCAAGAATAAAAATAAAATGAAGAGAATCTGAAAAAGGCCCTACCCATACAATGCCTCAGACAAAGATTATATGTGAACATAGTTCATCATTTTTGCCTTAAATTAAAGTAAAATTACTTGCAAAGTGAAACTAAATCCAGAAATGTTGCCATTTTTGTTTGTTTGTAGCTAATTTAAGATGGACTAACACAAAAATAATGCTCTGTGGTCTAATGGTACAACATTTACTGTTCACTTTTTGCATTCTTAAAAACGAAAGTCACCTAGGATGTGCACATTCTTGCAAATGCCAGAAATAGCATGCATTTTCATTTTTTAAAGCAACCTTTAAACTTGCAATTTTATTTATCTTTCTGAAACTCAGTAAAAGCCACTATTTGCAGAATTTGATTTCAGCTTGTTGGGAATGTCCCTTGTGCTCTCACCTGTCATGGCGTAGAGATTTCATGTCCACATACACTGTACACGGATCAGGACCGGTGGTGCCCTGTAACACAAAAAATGTCACACAGGTTTACATTTCAGCGATAAGGTCGAGTGTACATGAAGCCACGTATTGATGTCATGCCCACCTGCAGGCAGATAGCGAGGTTAACCCTGGAGCCAAACGCGGTGCTGACAGCCCTGGAGGACAGTCCCACGTCCTTAAACAGCTTCGAGAAGGACTGCGTGAGAGCGAGGCGAGGTCGTTCCTCTGCTATCACCACGCAGCTCCGGACGCACGACAAGTTCACACCACGAGCCTAAAACACGGCGAGACACAACAATCCAATCCGCAACTTTGGTGCAATTCTTGACTCTCAGTGTGTGGATCCCTCACCCTGAGTAACTCGGTTTGAGTGCCCAGTCCTTTAGTGCAGAGCTCCATCACAGAGTAGGAGCAGAAAGTGTCCCTAATGCGGTATTGACTGAGTGTGCTCAGCCACAGAGACAAGCAGCTCTCCAACTCAAAAGGAGGAATCAGGACGGACTGGTGACCTGAGTAAACACTGCGAGACAAATAAAGTGAAACAAATTAGGGTAAATGAACAAGGAAGACAGAAGAGACACTAGGTATAGAAAATGATGGTTTACTGCACCTTGCCAGGCACCACAGGACAAAGCCCAGACCACAGTAGGGATCCATACATATGGCTATTTGACGAGAGGAGTACAGCTCACACTGAAGCTTTATGGAGCGACAAAGAGCACTGACTGCTGCATGAGAGATCTGACACAAGCAAACCCCAAAAATAAGAACAATTGTTTGGAATCCATTGAAAAAATATGTTTCTAGCAGCAAATAAATGATTAAAACCCCCCAAAAACTCCATAGAAAATCATTATATAGCAATTCAGGTAATATTTTAATATTACTGAACTGAAAACATTAAATATCTAAAGCAGGCTGGTTTTTAAAAACATTGCTGCCAACAGCTGGTTTCTCACCAAATTTCCGTTTTCACATCTTTACTTTAACAACCTTTATATTCAGAACTGTGAAATCCCAACACATTCCTGGGACGGTAGGAAAGTTGTGTGAAAGTGGCGTGTTTCACCTTGACACCAGTGAGCATGCCTGTGGTGGAAACGCTGAAGTCCAGATAAGCTATCATCTCTGCTGTGGGTGGCTTATAGATGTGTGGGGGCCGGCGGCGGGGAAGGTCATCTGCAAACAAGAAAGATGCAGGTTTTACAAGGAACAAAATGAACAGGGAAGAATACTGAGCAAATATGATTTAACAGAGATGAAACAAAAGATGGATTTATTTTGTCGAAGCATCCAGTAAAAATGTCGATAAATAGTGCTTCCTGTTTGACTAAATATTGTGAAACTCTTGACTTGATCTTATACACCTTAAATTTGAACTTTAAATGCTAAATACTGACACCCAATAGTTAAAATACACACTAAAGTTGATCAATGTCAACTTTAATGTGTAATGTATTTTAATTACTTTAAGAAAAGCCGTCTTGACAAACTGTAATATGATGCAGTTTCAACATAGAGTGGTGACTAGGTGAGTTGCTTTTTTACCAGTATCAATGATTGTCGGCCATGTTTTAATATTGACGGAAGCTGCAGCCTCTTTGGAGCGCAGAGTCCTCATGAGGTTTTGTGTTGTGAGGATGCATGCCGATTTACTGACCTGTCAACAAAACACATTTATTAAAAAGAAAAATGAAGACGCTTCCACAAAAACAAACACCTGAATGGGTGACACAAACACACCCACACAATTACAATTCAACACAATTACTCTTCCTGGTACTGAAGTTTGGAGAGTATTTGTTATTTGTTACTTATGTTGTAGCTGGACATATACATTTTCTCACTTAAAATATAATTAAGTTGACCAATAGTTTGTGGAAAAGCTATGAATAACCAATATCTTATCTTGTTCTAGATAACTCATTTAGAAAAAAAAGAAAACATTTAATTCTCCCTACATTGATGAGCTAATGACTAATCCGATCCGACTATTGCTGGTGTCTTTAAACAGCACCAATTTAAAAAAGAAAAAAAAAGAAAACTTTCTCCAAACTGAAGTTAATCAAAGAGCTATCTACAATAGGTAAGATAATAACTGTTCATGACGGTTCCACAGAACACCACTTCAAAAAACCTTAACACGCTCTTTTATAAATGCACCACCATAAGGAAACTGAGCTGGAACACTTAGCAAAAGACAATTCTACACACAATTCTAAGGTTTTGTTTACCAAACATAAACATACACATACGTCAATAATCATGCGGACTGTCGGCAAAGTGGCTGCCAGGTTTTGAGGGTGAGGAGGCCTGACATTCACAGGAACACAACCCGCGTAGAGGCAGCCATAAAAGGCTGCAATCAAATCGATGCCTGAAAAACAAAAAGGCAAAAGCATTATAGATCACACACACAAATATTCTTTTTGAGCATGATGTCTGAATAAAAAGTCAGAGCCAGAACATGCCAGGTGGATAGAGCAGCACTACGTTCTCCCCTGTGTTGATGCTGCCTTTCTCCATGAGAGCTGCAGCGATCTTCTCAGCTCGTTTGTGAAGCTGAACACAGGTTGCCGTGCCGACCGCTACACCCTGAAGAACAAGCCAGAATATTGGACAAAAAAAACTCTCACAATATTGTAGCAGCTTTTAAACATCTCATGAGTGGCTCACACCTAAACATGACTTTAATGAAATGTTGTTGTTTTTTTGTAAACAAAAAGATCAGACTGGCACCTTTGCATTAAGAAGAACATAGAGAACGTGGTCTGGGTCTGTCTGGGCCCTCCACTGTAATGCCTCTGTCAAATACTGATGCTGAAACCAAATTAGAAAAGTCATTTCATACTGAAAAAATATTTACACAATCATTACCATAGAGGTAAAATTCAGGATGAGGTTTTGTGCTAATGAATGAAATAATAAACAGCAACAAAGTGGTGTTTAGAGATGGCATACCTGGCTGGATACTTGTCTTAACATAAACCATTACTTGACAATGCACAGTTTATACCACTCACTTTGAGTCTATCAAGCGTTTCAGTTATTATACAGTAACTGAGGACGTGAAAGGTAAAGTAGATCTGCTGTAAAATAAGCAATAACCACAGACGGGTGCACATTTTGTACATCAAACATGCAATTTCCTGCTTAAGCCAGAAATTAACACCAGTACATAAAATAAAGCCACAATACAGCACGGGTTGGCGAACAATAATAATGCACATGGTGTGGGGAACATGCCAGAGTGAATTCTTACCATCACAGTGGGCCACATACAGAGCTACATCCAGAGAGAATTGAGAGCAAAGAGAGAGAAGAATCCAGATTTTTCTATAAAACTGACTTCTGCCTGAGCTCCCATCACCATTCAAACCGCAAGATTTATCTTTCATCCACACTTTAAGAGATGAACTAATCACATGCACGTGATTCCTGCAGCTTCTGGAGGAAACATTTCTAATAATAATGATGCAAGGCTAGAGTTCAAGTGCTGTGGCGGTCCAGTTACCTTCCGGACGAGATCCTGGTCATCGATCATGCCGAGGTCCCTGCCTGCTGCCTGGGCAATCCGCTTCCCTGCCACCAGGTTTCCCACCATGACGGATGCAGGACCGACACCGACTACAGCAGGAAAGCAGAGACAAAGAAAGAAAAGGTGAACAGGAGGAGGAAAAATTGTGGTGGAAAAGAAGAGAGAAGAAAAGAGGGTTCTTCACCACAAAACACCATTCACACATATCCTTATGTAGGAAATGAAAGTGGCTCCCACTTTTATTTCAGAGTAATATAAAATGGGAAACCAGATCAATACAGAAACTACAAAACAAAACAGAGAAAGAAGGGATTAAAAGAATTATAAATAATTTCTGTGATTTTGGTTGTACAATCTCAAGGAAAAGAAGTGAATCACCGGTAAGCAGCAAATTTTAAAATAAGTAGAAATACAAAAAAAATATTTTTTATTTAGGTTTAGATCAAACATCACTCTACAGAGACTAACATACTTGATATAAATTTAACAATAATAAAATAACTAATTTCTGCCACAAATTCCCACATTATTACAAACATATGGACTTTAAAGATCTATTTACTTCAACCAAGATAATAAAACAATCAGAATTAGTTTCTTTGGTTCCTGCATTCAGTGGGAAAATGGTAAATCCACGCTGAAAATGTATTTTCCTGAGAACTAAGAAAAAAAAATCCAAAATGTTTTATTTTATTTACTAATGTAAGACTTATCATCACTGCTTCTCCTACATAAAGGATATATTTTCAAACAGGGCTATTCTGTAACTGTTCTAATTTCACTAAAACCTACCCATCCTAATCTCAAGTTGTTGTTTTTTGTTGATCTTCATCAAAACAAAATTCTCCTTTATATAAATATTGAACTGTTCTCAACAATAAGGAATTGTGTAAACAAAAAAACCTCTTAGAAAGCCGGGTGCTAGCAGAATATCAGCACAGACTAAGTGTCATTCCTCTCAGAAAGTATAATCTCCAGCATCCTGTCGGACTTGTGGCAGACAGAACGTACCCGGCTGCTTCTGGCGAGGTTTGGGCAGGTTGGTGACACATGTATGGGGACACATCAGGATGTTGCAGGGGTGCAGGGTGCCATCTAGGAAGAACTGTTTGGTGTCAGAGATGTGGATGCCACCCAGGGGGGTTTTGGGTAAGGTGTTGGCCGGGACAAGAGCCAGACAGTAGAGGCCCACTTGGTGGATGCTGTCGATAGCCTTCAGAGGAAAACCAGACAACAGGACCAGCAATTCAACCAATTCATTCAATTTATTTAAACCGAAAAGTAGTTTTAGAGTAAAATATTGGGGGAAAAAAAGACAGTGAGTGGATTTACCTGAAGCACTCGACTCATCCACTGGAAGCTGTCTTCCTCGCTGGCGTCTGGCCTCTGCTCCGCCACGATTATAACCCTCTCATCGTAGAACACCGTGACCGAAAACACCGCAATCCTGACATGGACAAACACAAAAAGACAAATATACCGAGGAATATTCAGAGGTCAGGAAGGTAAACGCAAACAACTTAACGTTTCATTTTTGAGCTGCTTTTTCCCCATCCTGTACCACTAGATGTCAGTAGCAATAAATCAAGTTCTTTGTTTCAACAATAAGAGCGTTCATTCTTTATTTGTTTTCCACATAACGTAGAATTTCTCCTCACCTTCCGCGGTACACTGTCTTAACAGGCTCCACGGCGAGAGCAGTGGCCACCAGATCATCGGCGTTGTGTCTTCTCCCACTAACCATCAGCAAGCCTTCTATCTTCCCCACCACGAAGATCAGACTGCCCTGTGCAGGAGAGGGGAGGGGGACAACACACGTCTGAGTGATTACACTGTTAGACAGGAATGCTTTGACTCACTAATCAAAGACTTGTACTTACTGGACCGACAAAACCCAGGAGTCCCGACCGCACAAATGGAATCTCTCCAATGGGAACTCCATTAGCATTGACTGGTATCACCTAAACACAACAAGGTAAAGACAGAAACATATTACATAAAAACAAACAGGAACTGACTCTACTTTGCTTTAGTGCAGATTTTATCAGGACACGTACTGTAGGATGCTAGTTCGTTTCAATTTTCATACCTCAAAGGTGTTTTTGGTGAGTCCAGGTAAGCCGTAATACATTGTGCCTCCAGCACGAGAGTTAATTATTATCTCTCCTATCTCATCAGTTTTACACAGCTGGGGAGGTCCGTCTGGCCGAACTATACACATCAAAGCTGAAAGCACAAAAAAGAAACATTGGTAAAACATAATTTAAAACGTTAATGTGATTATGAAATGATACTGAGTTCCATGTGTCGTAAATTTTCAATGGTATAATCGTCATTGCAACAGTAAACTGCTATTTTTCAGAAGCAGAAAGTCAAACTGACTGGGGAAAATAGTGTAAGAGTAAATAAACATACTTTTAAAGAAACTACAGATTTTTTTTCATTTATTTCTTATTTTTACAGAGTTTGTAGAACACTTTGGTCTGCAAAAGTTGCTTCAAAATGTAAAAATATATCTACTGGTGTAAAACATATCCTATAAACTTTGACTTGACTTGATTTAATCATGCAGAAAGTATTCTAGCACAGCTCCTTTATTTTCAGTAAATGATCCTGACTCACTGCAGCTGGTATCTTCTGTGAGCAATCATTAAAAGTGTTTATCTGACAGAACAGGCAGGCACACGGGACAATAAAAAGTCCACAAAGACACACAAGCTTCACTTTAGTTTCAAGTTCAAACACTCAGTGTGTGGTCTACACGACCTGACAAGGAATGTAACCATACAGAGGATTGTTAGGCGACGACATCACCGTCATACATCAACAACACTTAGACTGCTGCTGACAGTAAACAAGGCTATAAAGACCTGTCTGTTTGTATGTTGTGCTAACCTCAACTTTGTATTTTAAATGAAAATGTATCATTCACCACTGTATATTAGTAAAAACTACCTATTCATACTACCAATACTTTTATTTCAATAATTCCAATACTCACATCTTGATAAGTATGGGTTCCCATAGTGGGCTTTACTTTGATTTTTATTTTTTTTTGTAGTCCTCAAAAATAGTTCCTTAAGTTTCACAAAGAGCATTTCAAAGCTTTTCTTTAGATGCTGACGTGTTTTGGTTCATTTTCACGCTGAGAAATGAAGCTGCTTTTCAAATGCCGTTAGATGTTAGATTAAAAATCCCATCAAGTCTGACAAGACCAGCAACACTTCTGACTGAAACAGACCAGAACCTTCAACGGGTTTTACCAATAGATGAAACAACTGCTGGACTGCTTTAACAAAGTCCTACATGCGTGATGAGAAACACCAAGTTTTTGAACAATCTCTAAAAAACAATTTAATAAAACTACTTTAAGATAAAAAACTATGGTAGCTATAAAAACAAGAGAACAAAAAGATTACAGTAAAATGACAAAAGTTGTGATAATAATTATTTAAATGGTTTTACACCACATAAAAGTATTTTGGTTTTTCAAATAATTAAAAGTTGAATACTTTTAGTCAGTGGAAAAACACAAAAAGAATATGTATTTTGGTTGAAACTAGAAGATAATTTTCCACAAGTCATTTAATTTAATAATTTTCACTCATTTAATATGTTATAAATAATCCAGATCATTTTTTTGTGATAACATTTATAGTTCCTGAGCCTACATTTTCACGCTTGGATTTTATTTTATCCCTCTGACATTTGTTTTTCGTGCTTTCCACTTGACTCCTGCATCTTTCTTTTCATTCCCACCTCCAGGCATGACGTGCCCCACATCTTGTACAGTCAGAGCCGAGTTCTTGTCTTCCGTATTGACCCTGATGACGCCGTGGCTAAGGCCGCTCAAGGAGAGGATGGCACGGGCAGGGAGGGGTGCGCCTGGGACTCCCGGTCTACACGAGCAGACAATTTGAAAAAACATGGGCATTTACATCCATTAAATCTGTTTGTGCTGTTCTCTTTATCTACCCAGCATCTTTTATCTGACACACTTTGTTTCAGCTCCTGCTTCTATAAGATGGACCCTCCTGAAAGGGTTAAGCTGATCTGATTGGTCAATAACACTGGAATGAGTATATATAATACAAAACCAAGAAACATATTATATGGCACAACTCAGTCTTACTTTGGAGACATTGTTATTGCTTTTTGTATCCCAGTGGAGACAAATGAATTAGGCAGCATGTCTTATATGAGATGAGAATTAAGTATTTGGTGCAGAACATAAATAAGCAGATATTGTGGACAAGCCCTAAGGAGTTCTGGGTAAACACCACAAACAAAAAAAACCTTTCAGGAAAAGAAAGTCAGATACCTGCGTATAGCTACTGTCATGGCCTCAGGAGAGGCAGCACAGGGACAGATGACCTCAGGCTTTAAGCCGTGCGACTGAAACAGATTCAGGAAGGCATCGCAGGAAGAGACCGACCCTGGACAAAAAGAAAGAAACAACTCAGTGCGTTGAACCTAAACTTGTGCAACGCAACTGAACAACGGCGGGCTCCACAAAGTACTCACAGGGGTTAGCACCATCAGCAACAATGAGCATTCGTAGAGAAGCTAGGCTGACATCTCTCTGGTCCCGATGAGCCATCATGGCCCAGTGCAGATCACGGCACTTCACCAAAGCTACGCGAGCTGCACCACAGTGAAAAATAAGTTATGACACCAATCTTTCTAAATTAAAAAAAACTTCAGC
>JAVKLF010000110.1:11467644-11479337 GCA_034783495.1 Millerichthys robustus | reverse complement strand
AAGGATCTGTTATGGATTTGACGCTGGACACTGAGGGACACGGTTTCACTGAGGTAACGGGACGAAAAACAGCCAAACTCATCCATCGGACTCGTTCAGCGTTGGACTGTTTTCACCCTTTAGCTACATATCTTCAGCTATCAACAGACAGGTTAAGCTATTTAAAATATTTGCTTGTTCTGACTTTCTGAAGATGGGCCCAGATGTGTCACGTAATTATCGTATTAAAACACTTCCACTCATATTAGAAGTGTAATTACAACAAACGTGAACAAAAATAATAAATTACAGAAAGCCATGTACGCACTGAAAGCCTTTTTTCCAGTAACGTGCAATCTCACCACAACTAGCTAAGCACATGCTAACAGCTAAACGAAGCTCTAGTAGCTTTCTTTGAGAATTTACACTAACACGTTTGCAGCTAGTGCTAAAGAGAGCCGTTTGCCAACTCCTCAGCATGTGTATACCATGCTTCGCGAACAATGACACGATATATTTAGGCATCAGTGTCGCTTTATGATATGAAATATGCCATAACTCACCGGACGTTTAAACTGCCTCTTTACTCCCCCTCCCTGCTTCGGACAGTTCTGCTGGCTGTACTGCTGTTGACACTCTGACGCTTCCATTAACCAAATCTCGCGAGAGCTGGCACTTAAAGCCAAGAATTACGTAACTGGATTCATCTGTCGTGAACATGTAATGCCAAATCCAAAAGGGTCTTCTGTGCATATCATTCAACTTTTGTGTTTATATAACATTTTTACGTAAACTCCACATAAAATCTGATGGATTCTGTTAGCATCAAGCAGCAATTGAGTCTCCTAAACATATTTTGTTAAGACAATTACAGCAGTTACATAATGTTCAATCATTTCCGGATGTTTACTTGGCAGATCATAGTGTTTTAAGTGCAGCAGCTGCTATGTGGCATAGCTGTTCCCTCACAACAAAACGCAGAGTTACTATTTTTCAATACATTAAGTTAAAAGCAAAAAAGCACAAAAAAACAGCAAAATGACTTTTGAAAAATATACTTTATTTTGTAGACAGGCCTTCAACAAGGGTTTAAAATCTTGAAATAGCAAGTAACAACTTTGATGACCAGAGTGGTTTCTATAAGGATATAGAATGAATTTAGTTTTTCTTATGAGACAAACTAAATATGGGTTTATACAATGAACTACAAACTTACTTAGACTGGGGTGTGGCTGAAAAAAAAAAAAAATTTGTAAAGCACTCAGGGCGGACATGCTTCAAACTCCACAAAATGATATTACTACATAATGCTACTCAACTAAGCTTTCTTTACAAATAAGCCCTTACTTACATTTTGTTAAGTTTTATGCAGAAAATGTACAACGTTAATTTATTCTAGTAGTAAGTATTAAACCCCTCTGGATCAAATTAAGTGCATTTCAACTATTAATGCATATTTCTTAATATATCAGTTTTAAATGATTTGTTGTCCATTGTGTAATTACCTAGATGCATTGAAAACCCAGATCATAAATCTCAAGTGTATTTATATTCAGTAAAAGTATTAAACAGATGCACCTCAGCGATTACAGATTCAAAAACATTCAAACGTTCATGTTCCATAACAAATACATGAAATCATTAGTTCAATGTAAGACACTAATCCTAATCAATCCAAATACAGCTACATTAAAAGTACAAATCTATTGATTAGAAACCTGCTTCTCTTATCTCATTTTGTTTGTTGCCAATTTTGAATATTTAACATTTACCATTACCTGCTGTGCTCTATACATCTAAAGTACTGAATACAAACTAGCCATCATAGTTTGTGAACTAATTTGTGTCTGAAACCTTTCAATGTATTCAGTGTACTTCTTTAAGTGCCTGTGGGTGTTTTCTTTGATAGCTTGCATTTCCTTCCACAGTCCCAAAAAAAAACTATGCACCTGTTAACCCAGACTGATGGTTCTATTATTTTAACCTCAGTATGTGACAAAGTCAGAACAACCCAAAATTAACAGAACTTCTTAATCTTGATGATTAAGTACCAACATTGGCTATCTTTGCTCGCTCCTTCTTAAATAACTGAAAGGTATTTAACAATTTATCTTGGTTATTCATGAGTAGCAGATTTTCTGTACAGATATTAAGTTGATGAAAATCTTAAATTCAAACTAAAAAGACAATATATACAGCATCAGCCTATTCACTGAAGTTTACCCAATGATGAATCTGTCAAGTACAGATAAAATGAACATCTAGGATTGGCAACTAAATCGAATCCAACAACTAAATATGCTTAGCCCTTTAAAAAAAAAAGTGTTCAAGTGGTTACAAAGACAAGATTGTGTAAAAATGTGATAAAAATAAGACAAATATCACATGTTCTTGTTTAAATAAAGTGTTATGTAGCCAAATGAAAAGGCTTTAGAGACATGCCCTCATTTGATGGAAGCAGCCAGTTTAGACTAAGTTTGCTGCATCAGGATAGAAAACATTTACCAAGAAAAACATCACAACCCTGTCCATGGATAGAATCTTGAGAAAAATACTCAAGTTTAAGAATGGCCAAGCTAAAAATTTGTTATAGCCCAGATAAAAAAAAACCTCACCATATTCCTCAAACAAATAAAAGTAAAATATAAATCAAAAAACTTGAAAATCAATAATTCAAAAATAATAAACACTACAACTGCTTTACTACAGTGTTTAAATGTTAGCAATCGGTTTCTGCTACGAAGAAACCCAAACAACTTAAACAATTAAGTATTTTAAAAACAAAACTAATTTTCAACTAAATTACTAGCATTATTTATACAGCAAGATTTAAAATCAAGCAATTACCACTTTCTTCAATCAATGTTTTTAAACTTTTAAAAAGTAACTATTCTTTTGTCAATATTTCATTAAATTATCATACATTACCACCAAAAAAATAACTTATGCTATGAAGAATTTATTTTTCTTTCCTTCTTTCTTCCTTACCAATACTCAAAACTACTTAAATTGTCATAAAGATACTTATCTTAGGTGTTCCATTAATTGAAACATTTGTTAAAATCCATATGAAATTACTAGAAAATGAACATATTTACAGTTGCTGAATACCAAAGTAGACCAACAGAATCTCTAAAACCAAAACCAAACTTTGAGGCACTCTGTTGCTCAGAAGCTCAAAGACCAACGCTGACTGATCTCATCGTTTTGTCTGAAACCTTGACCCCAAAAAGTTTTTTCCACTGAGAAAAACCTGAAAACTGCCTCAAAAGGAAAACCTCCTGCACTGATCACAAACAACCCAGATCAACCTGCTGAGACTGAGCAGAATGACACCTGAAACCACTGTTTCACAGTTAGTGAAGTACTGCTACATTATATTGTCACAAATACACACTTAAACTTTCAGGAAGGCATTATTCTACTTAGCATCTATAATTCTACTTACGGTAAATGTTTTCCTTAAAAAAAGAAAAGAAAAATGTCAACATTTTAAATACATTTTGCAACACAAGATTCTTTGACCAAGGTTGTCTAAAAGAAATATATTCATTTGTCTATTTACATATTTTATATATTTACATATATATTTATCATTTCAGTTTTAGATAATGTCTTTAAAGTTTTATTTTGGTGAAATGGGAGGAACGTTTTGCTCCTTTCCACTGCGTTTGCCTCCCCAGTGAGGCGAAAACCATTTGTCCCGTTGATGTTCCTGTGTCTTTAACCCTGAACCTCTCGCTTTAGCATGACCGGGCGCACCTCTGAAGTTACGGAAAGGTTGCCGAGGAGGCCGTTTATCTTCTGGTTTCTCTGGAGTTTGCCTGGAGTTGAAGCGGGGTTGCTCAACTGTATTGACCTTGAGCTCTTGCAGTGGCTGGCTGTCTGGGGTAGCAGGAGGGGAGGGAGAGGGCGTCTGCGCTGGCGGTGGGTCTCTGGCTCGTCTTTGGCACACCTCTGCATAGCTGAGCTTTCTTTGCTCCTAGTCAGAGAAAAAAATATAACAACTGTAGACAGTGCTTCAACCAATCAAAGCCTTTGTACATATTACTGTGCAGTTGGACACAGAATATCTTCCTGAGAAACAACCAGTTACCAGAAGCATGACTAATCACAGGCTATATGGTAGAACTACTATTTCTATTCAAACTGTAATTTTTATCGTTACTTTTGAGTCCACATAATTTATTACATTTAAAAGACTTTTTGGGAAAGAACTGATTTTCAAATTTATGTGAAGCAATAAACTGATGTTACAAAAGCTGATATCGTAGATCAAATTTGGAGAGCAGGCCTTACCTGTTCTGATTCTGGAGTTGAGAGAATGTGTTTTTCTGTAGGAACAGACTGCTCAGACACAGTAGGAGCAGGTTCTGTAGCTTCTGTAGATGCAGGTTCTATGGGTGGAGAGATTGTTTCTTTTGATTTGACCTGTTCGGTTTCATCTTCTTTTGTTGCTGGTGGAGAAGAACTGAAGTAAAAAAGAAAATGCAATGTTTTACTGCATGTGTTTAGGTTCTTTACTGGCATGTTATTATTCTGAAGTAAACCTTACCTTGATACTTGTATGGTTGATGTTTGTGTTACAGAAAGAGGAGGATTAGAAGCTACAGACTCAGAACATTGTTTGCCTACAGGGCTACTTGAGTCCTTTTCATTTTGTGTTGCGTCCTCATGGTTTCCAGACTGAAATAAAAGTGGAGAGAAAAAAAAAAAGATGTATGAAGTACGACTATTTTTAAACATTCTACCCTGGGTTAGAGTTTAAAAGTAGTACAGCTCACCTTGGTTGGAACCTTGATGCCACGGACAACATCAGAAAGGCGCATCTCTGTCAAAGCCTCTCCCTGCACAGTGACTAGAGATCCTGGCAAAGGAGGAAAACTGGAAGCTTCCAGGTCAAATTTAGGAGGGGCTGACTTGGCCTGCATCACGGGGACAGGTTTCTGCATTTCATAAGAGGGAAAAACAATCCAGCTTTAAAACCATATTAAACTGAAATGATTCATCAGACCAATAAAAATAGGAGGTAATCCACCTACCAAGGTATGCTCATCTTCTCTTTTCCTCCTCATACCTCTATGACTGCTTCTCCTGCAAGTTCAATTTTGATTTGAGTCATTTACATTTTTAAAACATAGAAACAATGTAGACAATGGTCATTTCAATGGAACCAACAATTAATGTCTTACATACGACTCAGTGAACACGTAAAATTCTACAATATCTTACCGATCTCGTGCAGACCATCCCAGAGCTCGACTTGACACGATGGCAAGTGAGGAAGTGTCTTTAGGGTCAAAAGAGGACAGAGACACTGATTGTGTTCTGCTGCCAGACATTGTTTTTGATGTTTGGAGATGCTGTGGGCTCAGGGGACCAGAAATGCCACCCACAACAATCTCTGAACTTAAATTAGGAGAGACAACATCTCCACATCTAGGATGACTTTTTACATGGCTTCTAAAAATAAAATAAAACAAAACAACAACAGGTAAGTCTGAGCTTTGTTGAAATGCTCATATGTTCTTGACAGGTAGAAAACCCACTTAAATTAGCGTAGGCACTTACAAATGTAATTTAAACTTGACAATAAAGCACAAATCTTAAATAAAAACCCTCATGACATCACCAACTCAAGACTGGACATAATTGAGAGCTTTGTTATGTTGTAACTTAAGCTACCTGTTCCTTCCCAAGGGACGATGGCCGATAGCCGAGGTTGAATTTGTTTTATATCTCCAGGGATTGCTGTAACCATTCATGAATCCACCATTGGGAAAGGGTGCCTGGATAGAACAAAGAAATCCAATTATACAATTCATATTTGAACAAAACATCTCTGTTCTTACACATGTGAGTTGACAAAGTTCAAGTATCAGTTCAGCTGATTTAGAAAATATAACCAAAATTTCCATTTTTAAATTCTTCAAAATACCCTAAATGGTTCTCACCAGAGGGGTTTCAAATTGAGGGATGACAGGGGTGTTCCACGTTGGAGAGACAACAGGATAGGCAGGGTACTGGTGCTGGGGGTTGTACACCTGTTGCACATACACTGGAGGCGTGTACTGCCCCTGTGGCTGGGCATGCTGTAGGTACACACCTGAATCGATGCTGCAGAAGCCATTGTTCTTTCCAAAGAATGTGTTAATGGCTTTAATGCGGGCCTAGAAAACAGACAATTTGGCACGTTTTTACAAAGTGAAGATTCAACTGTTTGTAAGTAGTGTTGGTAATGTATCTTTCTTCAGTCCCCTCAGATCTCATAATCTCACGGTCATAAGGCCATAACACACTGCACTAACAAGGAGAAAAGAAAGGCAAGTGATGGACAGAGGGGGAAACAGAATAAGGGAAGATGAGGGTACAGCTTAGAAGTGGACATTAAGGTTTTTGAAATTCGAGGAAGTTACTCCCAGATAGACAGTGCATATGGGTCCTTCCAAGCGCGATACTGATCATCACTGGGGTTTTCATAGGACCACTTGTACACCATGGCCATATTTGTTCTATTAGGGTGTAGATTAAAACAATAAGGCTAATAAGTGAGCCATGAAATATGTGAAAAACAAGCCCAGTGTCAAGTTATAATATAAAAGGGCAATCAAACCACCTTAACAGATATTTGTAAATAAAAATATCTTTTTAGGAGTCCTGAAATACATCGGCGTAAAACTGTTGGGCATCTGAACACATTAATTTTCAAGTGATTCCTAAAATTAAAGCTCAGATTGTTTTACGCAAGGAGAATTGATGTGGCAGCACATCTAGTGGCAACAGTAAGTGTTGTCAGTTCCATCATACATCTTATTTCATGACAAATACAAAAAAAAAAGGAACAAAACTGTTTCTGCTCATTTAAGTTACGTACCATGATTGGTTTCCCCTGAAACATTTTTACTTCCTCTCGTAAATATTTGTATGCCTAGAGAAAGGAAAAAAAAAAAAAGGGGGGGGTGGGGGGGATAATTGAAAAGAGAATCTGTAATTCCTGGTTCTCATAACAAGTTCACAAGTATATTTCCAAAATTCATCAATAGCAATAGCACCTAAACAAAGTGGTAAAACTATATTGCAATTATTTTAATATATACATGCACATATTGAGTTCATGATTGAGTATGATCAATATTTCTAGTAAAAAAAGTTATTTTAGTAAAAGTTGGAGTTACAGCCAGAGCAACGTGGTCTCATAAAAACAGCCCATTTCCCCAGTTTGATCTAAGGGTCAACAATAACATATTGTTTGGTTTTGTGTCACACTGACAAGTGAAATGAGCTAGACTTACCTTTAGTGCATCCATGTCCGACTGAAATGTTATGTACCAGTTGCTGTTGTGAGCGAACTCTACACTTAATGCTTTTGGACAGTTTTCGCTCTTAAAAAGAGCCTCTACTTCCTTTGAAAAGAATGTAACATATCACATTACATTAACAAACAGAAAATTGTATTCTTTTTGCTGTTCAGTCAGACAATACAGAGGACCAATTTCTATAGTGTAATCTTTACCTCAACCGGAGTAGTTTCTGGCACTTCTCTTAAAATAATGACACAGCGGCTGTGGTTAGGCCGAACCTTCTCACCAGTCTCATCGACTTGCACCAATGGAGAAGCTGCAAACACGCAACATAGCAACACAGGTTTGCTGTAAATATGGACAAAGACGTCTTGAAACCTGAATTTCATTCTAGCCCCACAGTGCAATCATAACTGGTTAGGAGACTTTTTACCAATCTACAACAATATATTTATGACATTTATGTGTTTAGAAGAAAATTAAAGAATTCACTTCACACAGACTTTACATTTTGCAGTCATAATGTACAAACAAGAAACAGTTGATTCACGAACGTTACTAATCAAGTACAAGAAGCCAAAAGCTCTCTTACCCCGCAGTACATCCAGAATTAGATCCATATCAGTGGTGAGAGCTTTGATGTCCTCCATACATGCAATGGTCCAGATGGGAACAAACTGATCACTGTCCATCTGAGACATCAGATACAGATCCTTAGAGAGGTTCTCTCTGTAAGCGGGGAAAAAAAGACTTCATTATATTTGCTTTATGAACACTTACTTTTAGTTGAAAAATGCCTCTTTTCACACCAGTGGTTAAAGGCACGATCAAGATATTACTTGTTAGTAAAGGCCCTATCACGCTAGTGTTTTAGACAACTTCTGAACGTTTTGTCCAACACTGAAGATGGAATGAAAATATTACCAGAAGCCTCTTTTGGACATTTTTACTGTATTACTAATTTTCTTACTTTACTTACTAATTTAGTCATAACATTTTCACAAGTCTGCACAAGTTGTCAAAAACACTGTACTGTGAGAGGCCCTGAGGCAATTGGGAGAAGAAAATGGCCTGGAGGTGAGCAGAATAACACATTGGTAAAAAAAAAAAAAAAAAAGTGTGCAGCACATTGTATTTAAACAATGATACCGTTCCAGTTTGGGTTTATTTTTGCAATGTTGGTTCACCTTTTGTTAACAGACATACTGCGTAAAGTCACCTTTATTTCAACTGAATGAATCAATGAAAAACAGCAACAACAAGGACATTTTGGGAAAATATGGCACACTTTTGGGGAGAAAAAAGGTTAATGATTTACAAATGACTGACATATATGGTCAGAAATTTATGCAAGCCTAGATCTGCAAAAAATATAAAAGTATAATCTTTACAATATGCATGTGCAATTTTAATATAAAAAGTACTGCAATTATCCCTGAGCCATACATTCTTGCTCTAAATGTCAAAATTACATTTGTTCGAGCAAGTGCACACTTGCTGCTATAGATAGTGGAAGGAATGAGAAAGTACACAAGTGTTGTGAGCACTGTGATAGGAAAAGAAAGAAGTGAAGATGGGGTAAAATATCAGTTGTGAATTCACACTATGGAAGAAAATATACAGTTCTTATACAAAATCATTTTAGAGGATACCTTGTAATCATTTACAAAACACATTTATAGAGGTTTGGACTGTGGCAATATTATTTGCAATGGAAACACAAACATAGGAAACGACTTTATATTGACATAGCATTTACCTAGAAAAGCAGAACTCCAGCAACTTCTTCAAAGATTCCCGCAAGCTCTCTTCAGTCACCACTTGCTCCGTACACACATCAATATCTGTGGCAGAAGTGTCTTCTGGGTCAAAAACTGAATACCCCAAGTCTGGCTGGTCCATATCATGCACGGTACATGAGGGTACAGGGACATAATCAGTAGTGCTATCCAGATAGTCACAGTAGTATCCTTTAGAGTCTGGAGAGGTAACATCTGTGTACCCTAAAAGAAAAAGTAACAGGGTGATTGTGAAATGACTCTTGCAGACGATGCAGTTCAGTAAACTAACAAATTCACAATCTGAATTTATTTCATACACTTAAAGTCAAGTGTACTGATATCCCAAAGCTACTGGTTTACCTATAATTATCTTTGTGAATTTCAGTAATTATCATTTATGTATGAACTTGTCATTTTTTAAATACTCTTCAGTGTTGTGCTAGTGCAGGAGAGAGATGTTGATCTATATTATGTTACCAGAGGAGACGGAATAAATAAAAACACAAACTATTGTTTAAAAAAAAACATACCATCATTCATCTCAGCAGGAAGAAAATATGTCTGCAACCAAGGGGAATCCTCTGATCCTGCTGGGATATCATCCTGTTGGGCAGGATTGTCCTGCCACACTTTAGCATTGGGGTTAAGACCCGCACCTTTTGTGGTAACCTGGACGAAAATCAGAGGAAACAATGAGTTATGGAAAGAGCACTTAACTATATTACATTGTATATTTAGCTGGAAACAACAATGCACAGTCTATAAATATGAGTTTAACATAATGGAACGCTAAAAGGCTTACAAGTGACTTCAGTTATGTGCAACATTAACTATGATTGGGAAACACATGTGTTTGTAGATTCAAAATTTGGTGTAACATGTAGTAAATTTATCTACTTGGATTTCCCAAGACAGACATGGAATAATGCAATGCACTTGTTTCGCCACACAAGACCTTCTCTTGGCTAAATATATTTTATTCAATTCAATGAATGGAGCGACTTCTGTCCTACAGCCTCTGCAATCCAGCTTTCTGGTTTTGCGACGTACTCGGCACACACGATCTGAGTTTTGATTGGCTTTCCTGACACTCTCTTCCCCGCCTCTCCGTCCTGGATCCGCCTCTAAACTTTGCCTTCGACAAAGCTCTGCTGCCTGTCATCCATTCAGTGAATAAATAATAGACGCGAATTAAAGAAAACGAGTACTTTAAGTTCGAGTCATGTTACCTTCCAGTTCAACCAGTCTGCCGCACAAACCCTGTTCCTGAACCAACAGCGCTGCCTTAACACAAGTTAAAGTAGCATTCAGCTTCGGGAGGAGCACGTGGCGCCGCTGTGCCACTTCTGTGCTACAATACTTTCTGAATGTTCTTTTCAGCTCATTCCTCACAAAATTATGTGTTTACTCGATAACAGAGAGCCCAACAGCAATGGTATCTAAGTCAAAGTTCCCGTCGACCTTTATCTTCCGTGACCACTCAGTTACAGGGTGCAAAGGCTAACATTTAACGCACGTCACGTGTGGACGTTGCTACACGTGCAATTAATCAAGTAGTTGTCTGTTTCGTAAAACTTCTCACGGAGCTGAGATATTGCAGTTTTATCAAACTCAACGAGTGGTAAAATACACATTTCCAAATTACTTTGTTTGTATTCGCTCGCTG
The DNA here is from genome assembly GCA_034783495.1 of Millerichthys robustus. NCBI lineage: Eukaryota > Metazoa > Chordata > Actinopteri > Cyprinodontiformes > Rivulidae > Millerichthys > Millerichthys robustus. The sequence continues at coordinate 11,468,610 of JAVKLF010000110.1, read as the reverse complement.
TCACGTTACCATATGTTAACTCCCAGCCACGGTGTCGGTGAGCTAACTAGCTTATGTTTACTAGCGGATCAGTTGGAACAGGTCCTCGTCTTTCTTTACTTTGCTAACTTGAGATAAACAGTTTGGGACATCGTTGAATAGCAGAGAAAGTGGATAAGTGTAGTAAAAAGAACATTAAAATAATGGGTAATAGCAACAGCATATTGCAGCCATGTCCAGTCAACCTTCAAAGACCACGCGTGTCTCGATCCAAGCGATAAATAACTGAAACAGGTTGGCTAAGGTGAAAGCCTCCAGGCCGCGTACTTACCATAGTTTGATCCTCTCTTTGTCCTGGTCAACACAAGTAGTATAAATTAACCTGGTATTTCTTTTTCTTTCTCTCCTCTTGGGGTGTCTTGAGTTGACCTACGTTTTAACAGGTCCGTTCTCTCTGCTTTTAAACTGCTCTGTTCCAGTCAAATGATAAGGTTACTCCAGCGCGTGCTCCACATCCAATGGCGCGTCTCGCGAGCCGCAACTTCTTTAAAACGCTATTTAAAAGCTCGACGCTTCTACTATATTTAGCAGAAAAGCGCTTTCCACATTATTAACTACTTTGTTTTACGCTCAACTCCTCATCCCGCCTGTCAGCTTCGCAGCGGTAACGCAGCATGTGACAACCAGCCTCGTCCTCCGAAACTGCCAGGATGAGGTCCGACCCACCCGCCTCGAACTTAACGGTCAGCGCTGCCCCCCATGACCCGACTGTTTATCACCGCAGTACTATTGGGACTGATGTAATCATGAGAAACACTGGAACTACTTATTGTTTAAACTGTTAAATTATGAGGGAAAAAAGGAAAAGTTTGCACATCTCAAGGTCGATTGCTCAAGTTCTATTAAATGTCCTTGAACGTAGCGGTGTTACAGCACCGTGAATGACTAGACAGATGAGTTACCCAACATGGCAGCTCTGTGGTTAGT
>JAVKLF010000110.1:11452822-11467544 GCA_034783495.1 Millerichthys robustus | reverse complement strand
GGTGACAAGTACTCAGAAAAAGAAAAACACTGTCTGCTGAATCCACTGTGACCTCTTTAATTAGCAAACTTAACTGGACTTCAGATTTCATTAATTTAAAATTGTACATACAATTTCTTCATTGTGACAACAGTAGGCATGAAACAAGGTCTGTGCATGTTGGATGATGATTTTTTGTGCACACAAACTTAAAAATGCCCAGGGATGACGAACTCAAACAGTTATTTTTATTAGGCCTTGGTGGTTCCAGCCATTTGTGATGCTTGTTGACTCTGCTGTAACTGCTGAATCTTCAGGCTCATCACTTCAATCACAGCTGCAAGACAGAACAGTGTTAAAACAGCCTAGTTGGAATATCTTTTAAAGCAGTTGTGTCCAACCCTGGTCCTCGAGGGCCACTCTCCTGCATGATGTTTACCTGCTCTGCAGCAGTTCAAGTTTTGCAGAAGCATGTTAATAACTATTTCATTTAAATGAGGTGTGTCAACGCAGGGAGGCATCTAAAAGAAGCAGGACGGCACTTGAGAAACATAATTGGATTTGTGCAAATTTCTAATATTAATGTTTGGCATGGAATTAAGAGCAGTTTTGATTAACTTCTCTTAACATGAGTTGATATAAATAATGTTGACATGACATGTTACGTTAATAAAAAATGAAAATTACTTAAACAGCTCAAGATTCTGATACAAATTTTAAAAATCTTCAATCTAGCCAAGAACACTGCAGCAGTGTATCATCAGGTTGTACAAAATAGTCTCCCAAATGGTTTTAAAAGTAAAATGTCTCTTTATAACTGTATGCCTGCCTTTATTTATTCCACATTTCAATCAACAACTACATTAGTTCAAAAACTTGAGAATGTACTTAAACAATCTAATTTTTAGGTGGTATATTATTCATTTATTGACGAAAATTGCAAAATTCACTAAGAACACTAAAAATGTCACAATGACATAAACAAATGTGGTCAAAGGCATCATATTGATGATCTGTCCGCCAGGTTTATTGTAAAAATCACCTTGTTTCATAGCATGTTTTTCCTGAAGAGGTGGCTGAATTTTCTCTATCTGCTTTGTAAGGAAGTCTATTTTGCGCTTGAAGAATGCCTTCGAGTCCTCCACATTCTACAGAGACAAACACAAAACACACGTTTAAGTTCTATTTATTCTGAACAGATTTTACTTACCAATGTGATATTGATTGTTCATATGTATACAATTACCTTTTCAACATAATATCCAGTCCCCACATCCACTAAGACATGGTCCACATCATGTAATGTTCCAGGGACGTACATCTGAGTGAAGTCAACAGTTAAGGGCAACTTTATTTTGAACCTAAAAGGTACATCATATCTTAAACAAAGATTCAGTTTTGTCAGAAAAATAATTCAGGTGGTAAAGCCCTGAAACACTATTTTTAGTGCAAAATTAAGGCATGTTTCTGTGTAATTTGTACCTTCAGTTATGGTGCTGTAAATAAATTCATGATGTCAGTATTAAAAGATGCTAAATAAAACATTTGGCAAACAATTATTAGATGTTAGGCAAAACAAAGTTAAAAGGGGTGTAGACAATGACACTTTATGACATGCATTACCTACAGATACAAAAAGTGGATGAAAATATCCTAATATTTAAGAAATTTGGCAAAATACACAGGAATTTACCCATTTTTATCACACAGCTGGCCAATTTGTCACGCTATAGCTCAACAATTGATCATCTCAGTGGCACTATTATTATTATTTGCAAACATTTTATTAATGTTATCTCTCCAATACATGCATGCATTCATATCTCTACATCTATCCATTATCTATACCAGGTTTGTCCTTTTCAGGTCGTGAGGGTACACTCTGGACAGGTTGCAAGGCCATAATGAATTTATATTTAGCAGGAAAGTTTTATGTCATATGCACTTTAACAGTGATTTTAGCAGTTATTTTAAAGCAAAAGTAACATCTATGTAAAAGACTACATGTAGATAAAGGATACAGAACTGGTGAGGGGAACAAGCATTTCTTTACCTGTTTGTAGAAAAAAAAGGAGGAAAAAATTTAATAGTTCACATAAAAATCAGAATCATAATTTAAGATAAAGGAAACTGTGAAAGAATCTATAACGTAGCATGCAAAAAACCCTACATTTTTTTGAGCTACTTGTCTTGTTTTTTTTTTATCCTTAAAAAAATTAAGTCTACGCACCTTTATTGTTTTGGTTTAGCACATTCAAACTGTCTTTTGCCTCAACAAACTTGCTCTGGGCAACTTTCAGCTGACTTATCGAAGACGTCAAGAACTCGATTTCCTGAAACGAAACATTAAAACACACAAACAATGTGAAATGTAGCTATTCTTCAAGAGAAGAAGAATACACCTGCGTGTATAAAAAAAACCTTTTCTGTTTTAGTTCACCAAACCGCCCCCTACACTCAATTATAAGGACTCAAATATCGCCGATATGTTGTAAAATTAACAATAATACCTGGTCCAGTTGGGTTTTTAATCCCTCTAACTGAGACAGGGAGAGGTCTGCGAGATTCACCGCCATGTTGGAAACGTGAGGACCTACTGATTCTATTTCCGGTTGATGGAGTCGGGGAATGATTAGTCTGAACACTGCCCTCATGTGGACAAAGTTGTCATTAAAACCTAAAGACAAACAAAAACACAGCGCCAAAAATGATTCAAATATTTTATTCGATCTTATTTATTATTTTTAAACAACATGATCTCTGACATTAAGCCCACACAGTTATAACAAAGAAGGAGGGGGATAAAATCTCGCAATACTTCTACCTCTCCAGTAGAGGGTGCTAGAAGCACTGCCACAGCTGGATGTTCCTGAAGCGTTTCGTTCTGCACACTCCTGTTACTTCTCAATAGTATAGTCATGTGCTCGTTTTAATCTCTTTATGAAAAGATTATTTCACATCAAATCAAACACAAAGCACACTGGCTTTGCTAATCTTAATTTATCAGATTATGTAGGGAAAAGACGACCAAACAAAACAAACAATTTTACTAAACAAAGACTCAAATGAACAGGATCCAAAAGTAATTTTATATCTTTAGTCTTACTCTCTTCAGGTTTAGTGAAACTGTACTTACACTGTATACATCACTTAAATGGTCAGGAATATTTCTGTTTAAAAGGCTAGACATATTACAAAAATGATTTGATAGTGGAGCTTCAAAACTTTGTGATCCAACCTGCTTTTAAATAAAGCGCACACTTTGCACATGTAGGAAAAATATATACTTAATGCAAAAGAAAAACAGATCAACAAAAAGGAATTTAAAAATCATGTTTTTATTCATTTCTTTACATCAATTTGTTAAAAAATAATGACTTAATAGAAATGCAAACTAAAGAATACTTTGAAAATAGTGAGCTCAGCATTTATTCTTTCTAGCTCTTCATGAAATGCTTTTTTAAAGCTCAACAAAGGTGAGCAGTTGTGGCAAAAACTTCCATTTATTGTTAAAATTCACAAAGCGTTCAAGGTAAATCCTGGTTAACGAAAAAAGTTAAAAAAAATTAAAAACCCATGTATGACATTTTTGATATCAATAAAAATGGGTCATACCTGAACTTAAGTCAGCAGTAAACAAATTTATCCAGATAAGTTATACCTTTCACTGCAGATTGGTGCTTTTGTACAAAAAAAAACACTGAAGGTGAAAGCTCATTTTTTCAAAATAAACGGTAATAAACACCTTTAAAATGTACAAGAATTTGAAATGAACCATTTAAAAGCTGTTTTAACAAAGAAACAGTTTTAAATAAGAAAAAAAAATCCAACAAGCTTTTCAAGGTAAAGTTGATGCTGCTGTGCGTCAAAGTAAAGAACGTGTTCGTGTCGGTGCAGCTTATTGCAGATGAATTGGGAGGCCGTAGACGATGGGTGCAGCTCCGACCAGGTATTTAAGGATCGGGGCCTGACGTGATGAACTCATGTGGTCCAGGAGAGGAGCTCCAGACCCAGCCGAGAACCACGACTCAAGCAGCGCTTTGGTGAAGCGATCAATATCCCGATCTGTTACGTCCCACAAGTTGCCCAAAATGAAGGGACTACATAAACAAAGAAGAATTAAGATGGTTTATAGGACAGATCTCTGAGAAAACTGATCAACTTTCACTGGAGTTTGACCTAAAGGGAAGATCAATTAAATTGAGATATTTTTTTTTAAAAAAAGAAGAAAAAAAGCAGAAAATTATTTCAGATCAGTTTCCATTAGGAGTTTTGTCTGATATATAACAAAATTAAGAAATGCAGCTGTACGAATTGTAAAAATTTTTAAAAATTTTGTTTTAAAAAACTAAGTTAATAATTTTTTTACCCTTCTTTACTAAAAAACACGACATTTCACATGACCAAATGAATGAATCTTATAAATGAGGGTAGATGAAAGTGTGAAGACAAAATTTCTCACCAGCCAGCTATGAGGTAGTTGAGAATGATGCCTTGTCCTTCCTGGTTGCCTCGAACAGCCAGAGCCGCACTGCTGCAGCCTAAAAGCAGTGAAGCTGCTCTCATCGGTTGTTTGAGGACTGAATGGCCGGTCAGGAATCTGGCACCAGCTCCATGTCCTAAATAACTAAAACACAGAAGGAGAAAGGTGTGTGTTTATTTAAAAAATCCATAATGTTGACCTGCAACTGGATTTTTCAGATTGTTTCCACCTAATGACAATTTATATTTCACAACATGTAATTACGGTAAATCATGAATGCAGTGAAAGTCTAAAATTGAAATGCACACACACCGATTCAAAATCATTTTACAACATTTGTTAAAAAACAAATTTACAGAAAAAATTCTAATTTCAACTGACATGTACAAGTCCTTGGTTGCAACTGCTTCTTCTAGCTGACTCGGATCAGGAGGAACTCCACACACACCTTGCCAGTTCGGTTCACTTTAACAAAAAGATTGTTTCAGCGAAGAGGGAAAGACAACTAGTAACAAATATCAACACACAAAAAAGGAATCTACGATCATTTATATTAGCCTTACCTGCTAAACCACTCTTTGAATTGATTCCGAGTATAGTTTAAATTGCCATTGGGATCCAGCATGTAGAACACATTTCTTGTGTTCACACCTTGTCTCAGGATGGACTGAGAATCCATCTAAAGATTATATGACATGAAAGGATTTCAGCAGCAGAACTCAAACTGACAACTGTGAAACAGAGTTTAACTGTACCTCTTTCTGAACGCTCAGACCCAGCAGTGAATGAAATGATGGCATTCGGCTGACAGAGTGGGACTTCAGGACAGACATGCTCTCCCATGGCAGCTTTTGAAGGAACTGCAAACACCGAGACATCAGCGAGACTGATGAGCAGTAAATCCAAACATGAAATTTCACTCGTTACTATTTCAATAAAAGGTGACAAAACCAACCTTGTCTAGAATAAGAACCACATGACTCTGATTCTCATTTCTCTCAGAGAGGTTAAAAACTGCTGCACGGAGAAGCTGATCACACTTAGAGTGCCATTGTGGAGAAAGTCCAAGGGCAAATCTTCTGAGATCGTCGTCATTAAGCATGTGGGATGCAGAAAGCACAACCTGAAGAGACAAATCACAAGTTTTAGTGATTTCTGTCAGAACAGAGGATGGTACCAAAAGACCCAACCCACCTTCAGCATCTGCTCATTCACAGTCACTCCTCTGGAAGACAAGGCCTTACAAAGTTTCTGGACCTGTGTGGAGAGCTCAGGATCTGCTGAAAGTGGTAGAAGAAGGCTCTTCCAGCAGCCAAGTAATTCTTCCATTTCTTTCAACAGTTGCTGTAAAGAATAATGTTTTAAATTTCATTTGATATTTGGACTCAGTCAAATTCTTAAAATAAAAAAACACTGCTTATGGAAGTTTATATTCTTTTTATACAAGCTGTAAGTGAATTTAAGTAATGGTGTCATTCTGTTAATCCCTTACCTCAACTCGACAGTCAAGAGCTCGCCGACCATCCCACCACTTTTCCTTCTCAGCCACGCAGCTCACTACCTTTTGTTCTGCCAGAATGTTGTCCATTTCCTGCACCAAACATCGGATGTTGTGCTGCAAAACACAGAAAGAGAGTCAACATGATCTCAAATGCAAAGGAAAAACGAGAAACACTCACCTAGAAAAGATTGCACATATTAGAGTTGTGTTTTATGATGAAAAAAAAAAAAAAACTACAACCAGTCATAATCAGACTAACCCGCTGTCTAGATGTGGAGATATGAACAGTGACGGGGGAAGAATCCTTTTCAAGACGTGACAGAAGAATACTTTCCCCCTTTTCCCCTGGTTTTACTCCAAGCACAGACATCAAACACACGGTTACTCCTAGACATGAACATAGACGAGCATCATTAGACAAATTATAACACTCCAACTTTATTATCATTAGTAAAAGAAAAGAAACTACCTGGAGGAAGATGTTGAATTTGTTGGAGAAACACTTGGGACTGAATCTGGGGAAACGAGGAAGGGTCTGCCGTGGAGAAGGAAAAGATGTCTTCCATCTGAGACAATCTCTGTTCAGTAAAAGTAGTGGACTCCGTCCTACTGAACTCATTCAGACTCAGAGCATCCATTTTATCTGCTAGGTCACTGGTTGCCCTTTTCAGCTTTCTAACAGAATGACAAACAATAACTTCTTAACAGGACTAGAAATAATTCAAACACAAATGTTAAACTTGAGTGATCCAATGTTCGTAATATCTTACAGAAAAAACAAAACAGTTCAACATAAAAATAAATACTGTACGAGAAATGTGCTTACTGGAGAGTACTGTTTAAATGCCGGATTGTGCGATGACGACTTGCGACTCCCAAAGACTCTGCATGAAACATTGCTGTACTTATAGGGTCACGCTGCCCCGTCGTCAAGGCGAGGAGAGCGCACAGGGTGGGATAGATGGTGGAACAGGGGAAGTGCTGAAAAGTCAGCAAGGCTGAGTGAAGCAGAGACTGAATATCTTCCAGAGATAGATTGTCTTTTTGTTATGGGGGAGGAGACAAAAAGAGAAATTCTTAGTATAGCCAAGATCAGGAATTTCTCAAATGTATTCAAGGACAAAATGGAAGTTAGACAACAGTTAAGACCAAGCGTGCCAGGATACCTGGTTTGGTGTCTGAATGAAAAAAGTGGGATTGTAGATCTTCTGTTTGACGACCTTTGCTCTTCATTTCAAACAGCTCATTTCTCTCCAAATCACAGCAGATATCCCGCCTCAGCACCTCAAGTTCGACGTCTAAACAAGAGAAACTTTATTACAGATCATTTGATAATCATGTGCCAAATAAAATGCTTGAGAAATAAGGGTTTTGACTGCTATTGAAGTTCGAAACACATACGGATACCTTTACTTGAAGCTGGATTCTCTTCAGCTTCAGTGTCCGATGTCCTCAGCTGCTCAATGCTTATGTTTAGGACTTCAACAGTTTCCTCCACAATGGTTCTCATCGTGTCGGGCTCCTCCAGCGACTCCTCGGGCTTGGATTGAGGTTTTCTGGTTCTTAGTTTTCGAGTGGAGGCTGGCTGACAAATCAGAGTCTCGTCATCCTCAGAAGAGGTAACACGAGAAGCGGAAGTGTTCCTTTTCCCCTTGATTTGTCTCTTGAGTGGGATCTTCGCTACAGGCGGATCTGCAGTCGTTTTCATGTTTCGGACAACTCTTCGAGAAGTTTGCTTTTTAGGTGCATCTGCTTTTACTTTGAGCTCTGCTTGGGATGCAGCCTCCAAGTCACTTTCATCACTAAATTCCACCTGTGTTAAAGATTAGGACATCACTGGCAATGTTCTTGAGACTTTAATTTTAACAAACACTTTAATGTTTTTGGACAACAAAAGCTTCTTTCTGCTTACCTTGAAGCGTGATGTTTTTGTTCGTTTAGGGGCTGCAGGCACAGTTTGGGTTTTGTACTGAACTGGTGAAACGTCTTCATACACGTGAAACTGAAGCTTAGAGGCGGTCCTCGACGTTTTCTGGGCTGAAGCAGGGCACTTCACCTTTTGAACAGGAGTGAAAGCCAAAGTAGGGACGACAGTGTTGAAGCTAAATGTGTCAAGCTCTCCAAAAGAGGATTTGGACTTTGTCATAATTGGTGTCATGGGAACTAGACTCTTTTCTTTGGTCGAGGCATTTTTTACTTTAATTTTAGGTATGACAGACTTGACTCTCTTTGTCTCCTTTTTTTGTTCAAGAGTGTCAGAGTTTTTAGTCGGACCTTTATTCTTTTTACAGATGGATGGAGGATATGGATGTGCATTCCAATTCCAAGCGTTTGAATAGAGCTCCTCTGGGCTGCAGCCATTTTTGCCTGCCAAGATAATCAGAGACGCAATGGCTTTGGTCACCAGGAGGCCTGCCCTTATAGGCCTTAAGACAGGAGAGGAGGTGGAATCTACAAAAGCTAAGCAGGTTTCAAGTACTTTCCAGATACCACAGAACTTGTTGGGCTTTGATTGCAGCCCAGTCATAGCCATGCTTAAGTACACACGACCCACTACATCCTGCATTAGGGAGGATTTAAAGATCTTTCTGCCAGGGTCACAAGGAGGGAAGAGCTCTGCCAATTTTTCTTCAAGTTTTCTGGTAACACTTTTGCAGCGTAATAAAGCTGCCCGGTGAAGTTTGGAAGTGACACTGAAGTCACAGGGATCCAGATGAAGAACCAGATCAGCCTGTGTAGCTGCCCAGAGGGCAGCGACACGAGCCAAGCAGGGCTCAGAGCAGCAGGGTAACGGACAGTCAGGTTCATGGGTCAGGGAGGACAGCAAGCGATAAGGCAGATCTTTGAATGGTGGGGAGCTGTCCACATTCTTAAATGCAGGTTCTTCAGCAGTCCACCTGGTGCTCAGAATGTCCTTCAGATCATCTTTCATGGCAGGAAGTGGAGAGTGAGCTCTTCGAGCTGGACGACCTTTTCTTGGTTTGATTTTCAGATCTGCCCTCTGTACCTGTTTAGAAAAATCTTAAAAAGAAACCAAAAGAGAAAAAAACCTATTTTTTAGAACTTTTGGAATTTACATTGAAATAATTACTGAAAGCAGGTCGAATCAAAACTAATTTGATTCTTTATTCAAACCATATTTTCATAAAACAGAAGATGTCTTACAATACAAACAAAAATATTAGCTTTTCAACACATTTGACATGAAATTACTGTAAAAAATAAACAGGTTACTTGTGATCTCACATCACAACTGAACAAGTTAAAGGTGATTTAATTCTCTTTTAAATGATACATCTGTGCAACCACAAACCTGTGCAGTCCTCCAGAAGATTTCTGACAGTGTTCAGGTCACTTTCACTCTCCTCTGTCTCCTCCTGTATCAGCTCCAATTCTGCTTTCATCACCAGCAGTTCTGCACATCTGAAATACAAAAGAAAAAAGATTACAAGAACATGTCACTATTTTTACAAATGTTCATAAAATAAACATGAGCTGTGTTGCATTTATTTTATGCTGTATTGTTTAGCACAAATTTGCCAACACAACCTAAATGACAGATTTGAAAACATAATTTATTACATTTGTTGTGTAAAATTAATTAAAAAACAAAACTTTTTTTTTTTCTGGTTTGTGTATATACATACTGTCTGAGTGCCTTAAGCTTGACGGACAGTTTCAGGGCTTCTAGACACTGAAGCCTGGCATCTCTGATGGCGCCGCAATTGCTCCGTACAGCAGTCATTTTCATGGAGCAGTTCAGCAGCTCTAAGAGCAGCTGCCACTTCAGCACCAGGTTGTCTCCTGCTCATAGACCGGAGAAATTTGTGAAGACGCACACCAAAGCAGAATTTCAGTTTTAGAATACAAAATTAACCATACCCTGGTGTACGAAGCGCACATCTGAGCTGCTGATATGATTCCCATAAAGGCCTTTTCCCACTAAAGTGACCAGCAAGCTGCAGAGAAGCTTTAAACTCTCATAAAGGGCAGAATCTGGAGTAGTTGAACCTGAAATATACAAAACAGGCTCTGATCTACTGTAAATACTCTCATACAATATAAAAACTTTAAGTGTCAAAATTTTTCTTGCTAACCGTGTTGAGTGATAAGGCTTCGCTGGGCTTGTGGCAGCTGAGCAGAGTCCAAATTCAAATAGGAGCTGCAGACCTGAAGAGCCCGAGCCTGCAACAGGTACCAGCTCTTTGATTGTTTCTGCTCTTTTACTTTTTTAAGCACCTCACATAGATGAGGCACTCCAGAGCTAACCTGAAATTAACAAAAAGATGAGACATATATAGGAAAATGAGAAATGATACAAGCAAACACTGTCGTGCTACATACCTGTCCCACGCTGTAAAAGTACTGAGCCTTCAGTAAGACGACCAGCATGGAGAGAGATGACGGTCCATCATCTGTGGTCTCTGAAGACAGGATTTTTTCTGCTTCCTCCATCTGAGCCTGAACAATGTTGTTTGAGACAATTTAAACAAACTCAATTAAATAGGAAAAAATAAGTCAGACTCAGTGTCTCTAACAAAAGCATTCATTACCAGAGCAAGTTGAGAGGTGCCCAAATCGAAGAGGATGCTGGCGGACTGACAGAGAGAGCTAGCACAACTCCCAACATCAGCAAGCTCACGTGAAAACCGGATCCCTAGTTGGTAAGCTTCCAAAGCCTTTAAAGGCTATAAAAGAGAAAAAAATGGGATATCTAAATACTAAACATCAATCTTTAACCTGGAATACAATATAAAAAATTTCTCACAATATCACAGTCCAACCTTCCATATTGTAGTCCTGCAATTTTTGGAAAATAAATATCTAAATCTAAAGTTGGTTGCTCTTTAACTGCAATAAAAAGGCTTAAATGCTTTTGTAACATAAAAGCAAAACTAAAACTCACGCAGAATACTTGGACACATTTTGTGTTGTTACCTTTCCCATAAGTCTGAAGAGAGCTGCAGCCACAGAAATGGAGTTGCAGGTCTGTTTAGAGCTTCTAACAGCAGGCAGGGCTTGATTCTTAAAGAGAGCAGTCCATTCAGTCAGAGCTTTTTCCAAAGGCTGACACAACTCTGAAAAAGGTAAAGAAAAAATAAGGATGGATTCAGATGATTTCCTGAATGGATATTGATATGGACATTGATGAATCTATTTTTTTGATTTAATGAAAAATAGGGTTCTCACCGTCTTCTGCAGCCAGGTTGAACTGAAGACCTTCATTGACAAGACAACTGTCCTGTGTCTCCTGTTTGTCTTCATAATCAAAATCATTGTTGCCTACAAGATGATTCAAAGTCTGTGTGTTCTCACACATCTCTTTTTGTTTTCGGTCATTCTCAATGGCCTAGAAAAAAAAAACCCAGACATTCGATAAGTATTTAAGGATACGTTTAAAAAGATTTACTACTTATTTCTCATTAAAAACAGACTTCATAAAAAAAAAAAAACATTACTGACTCAAAAAAAAAATACAATAGAAAAGGAAATCACCTTCTGGAGATTTTCTTCCAAAGTGCAGATATAAAGCCAGAGTAAAGCATGTGCTTTGTCGTCCTTTAGTTTGTCAGCATTCTCAGACGTCTCTGGTTCTTCTTCAAGAAGCCGTAAAGCTTCATAAGTGAAATCTTTTGCCATGCTGTGTAGTTATAAACAAAACAATGTTGACAATAACAGGGAGATAACAGAATTAACATTTCAATTTCAAATAAACTCAATTTGATACTCTGGTAGAATCAACTTTTAAAATACATTTGCATTATGACTTTTGAAGATTACATTTATGTAGAAGTTAATGTCAAAATAAATGCAATTACCAATCAGTTTGTTCACTAAAGTCCTGGAAACACACCACTTGGGCCATTTCACAGAGGTAGACGGCACGTAGATGAGTGTAAGAACTTTCCTCATGGCAGATGTCCAACAAGTCACAGAGGGTGTTGTAGCGCTCTTGAGAGGTGTCTCTTGTTAACTCCTTATAGGCACGCAACTCTTCCTCCAAAAGGCAAAGCATTACTTTTTCCTCAGGGACATCGGAGCCAAAACCATCGCGTAACGTCCTGTTTTAAGACATGGCAAAAATCAAAACTTTAATCTTAGCTATGATCAATGTTTAACAAAACACAAACGTAACTAAAACTTTCAAAACAAGCCACTTGTCTTCTTTGTACCTGAGTTTTATGTCCTCGTTACTACTGGCTGCATCACTCTTTGTTTTCGCCCAAAGCAAGACTGGTTCAGTCATTTCATTTGTGATCTGGTCCCCAAGGGCCTTCAGCCACAGGATCACCCACTCCAGGGCACGTTCCAACTGGCCAGCTCGTCTTGAAGTTTGCACAGCCAGCATGAATGGTCGATTCAACTAGGTGTTCACAACACAAACAATGTCAGTCACAAGATAGCGAAATTATGATGAAATTATTATTCAAATTACTTCAAAATGTAGCAAGATATTTATTTTTCCCCAACAGGACCTGTCCTCTTTGAGGTTAAACTTAAAAACTTAAATTTAAAAGCAAACAAATTATTTAACAACTTTCCCTACCAGTGTTTCAACAAATTATAAAAAATAAGAAAAAAAAAAACTATGACTTAACAAACTTACTCTATCAACAGACAGTGAAGCGGGACGATTCTTGCAAAGATCCCTGCAGAGGATTTCAACCAATTTGAAGGCCTGTTCATATAGGTGTCGGTTGTACAGGCCACAAGTTAAGTTACTCACAGCAATCACTGTAACACACAATGAAGAGTTATTACTATTTAATAATATATATCTCTATATAATATTTATGAAAGCTTTGATGTTGGTGGTGGCTATTAAGATGCAATGTAGTCACCCGATTTGTTGAGCAAATTTTCATTGGATGACTTGTGAAGTTCTGTCATTAACAGTCCAGTTGTGGCCTGGCAGTAGAGTAGAACTCTGTCCATCGTCTCACTGCACTCCAGCTGAGAACCAGAAAAATGTATTACTACTAAAATCTAAAACTAGTTAAAATCTGTAATGTCGCAACATTTTGTATCAATGTTCATTTATTACAATTTTTCATCATTCTTAAAAAAAGTGCCCTCTTCATATTCATACTCACTTGTGATGCAAGCATGCTTTCGTAAGCAAATACAAAACCTTGGTAAATACAGTAGCAAAGGATCTGCTGCAGCCGGCTGCCCTCAGTCTGGCACGTTGAATTCTTGGAGGAACAAAAATGTATATATTTAAATTATTTTTAAGTTAACAAGAAAATTTAAAACAATGGTTTCAGTCACACTAACCTTGTTCCGTATTTTCATTGTCAATTCTTGGTACTCTTCCAGAAATGAAAATAGAGCCAGGAGTTCTAGTCCACTCACTCCCTTATTGTGTCCCTTTTCAACAGCCCACAGCACTAAACTACAGCCTTCAAGAACTGCATGACTTTCTCTGTGTCCCAAATCAGCTGAAATAAACCTCAAAGTCCGAGCACATTCCATTAAAGCCTGAGCAATCTCTTTGTCAGCCTTTAAGGTTGCATGAATTTTTACCCCCCATTTGCCTAGCACCAGCGGTATACATGGAGAACCACCACAGTCCAAGATCTTGTTCTCCATTCCATTCAAGAATGTGATGGCTAGATTGTGGAAGCCAGCCTTACAAACAGTCTTCACTGTAAGTAGCACCATTTCAGAAAACACATAAAAACTAGACGATTCCATATGATCCTTGAAGCTCATTCCTTTACAATTTTGCTCACTAGAAAGACATATTTTAAAGTGTGTCTGTAATTCCTGGAGAAGGAAAGAAGCATCCTCCTTTGTCATTGTCCCACACCCATTTTCAAATTCAGTGATGGCATCCTCTGTACACATTAGAGCTTTAGAAAAAGCGGGAACTGCACTTTCTGTGTCCAACAACAAGAGGAAGCTCAAAGCTTGCATCTGAAAGTGCAGTTTGTCCTGAGGATTCAGTATTTTTCTGTCTTTGGCAGCAGACAGTCCACTCCATAGCACAACGAAGCAGCTTCGTACAAGAACAACGTATTCCTCTTGTACCTACGGATTGCAAAACATGTTAAATCTCACAAAAAACAAAACACCACACTTGTTGAATACATTGTTGACAACATACCTGCTTCACTGTCAAAAGCCTGTTGTAAAGCAACCCAGCAACACGGCTGCAAAGACTGTGAACCTCTAGGGTGCTTAGCTTCTTGACCACATGGAAAAGTATCTTTTCCATGTAATATGGACTGTTCTGAGCCACAAGGTCTGCAGAAAGATCATAGCCACGAAGAGAAAGCTCAATCAACTTGACTAAAGCACTAATGTGATCACGGGGACAGGCTCCAACTCCAAACTGATGGTTACAGGCTCTGATAATCCTGTCACACAAAGTGCGGATCTGGAGTCCAGGTTTAGTTTTGATATAACTCTGAAAAATGAAAAACATACAAGATATAAGTTTCAGCAAAAATACTCATTAACTTTCAATGAACAGTTTGACATAGTTGTGGTCATTAGAGCAGTTAATTGTTTTAAAGACTTTCTATATTCAGATTTTTTCCGATGACACGCTATGCTTGTTAAATTTCATTTTGCTAACCTTCAGTTCTTCATATAATAGCCCCGTCTCCTCTACAGAAGCGGTCCGCTTGATGTATTCGTCCAACTTCAAACACTTCATATCGACACCTGCAAAAGATACTTTAGTTAAACGAGGTCAAACTTTTACTTCAATAAAAGTGGCCAAACACTGGCCTTGCTCGGCTAACTTGTTC
>JAVKLF010000110.1:11390050-11404111 GCA_034783495.1 Millerichthys robustus | reverse complement strand
GCCTCCGGCTGGGATTCGATCCGGCGACCTTCTTGCTGGGAGGCATCAGCTCTACCAACTGAGCCACCGTGCCGCCAGGTTTACAACGTATTAGCATTAATTAAGCACTCTGCAAATTGAATCTTTTCCCCCTCCTTGTGTCTTATAACTCATCAAAAGATTGGTGTTGAGGTAGATGACCTTTTCAATGGATATATAATTCACCACCAATATGTACTTTGCCCTTTACAGTGATGAGCGCGGAGTGAGAGTATGAATATTTATAGCTGGTCCAATATTGGTGGATCTGAGGTCAGTTGGTCAGTCTGTAGTTGTGATAAGACTAAAATATGAACCTGGAGATGAGTTGCCGTCAGTGCTGGCAACGTAAAAACTGGAGAAGGAATTAAATATTACTGATGCTATGTGAAAATTAAAAATTTGTTTTTATTTTGGCTCCTCTCTTCTGCAGGGGTTGCCACAGAAAATTGACTCACCTGTCAGATTTGGTTAGTTTTACGTTGAATTCCCTTCCTGACACAACCTAGGTTCAAACCTGCAGCCCCTTGTGAAACAAACAAAAAAAAAACACATAGAAGACAGGTGTGGGCCAGATCTTGTGTCAAGCTGGCTGGCTGCTGGCATAACAAGTGGGTTGTCAACTGCGGACCATGTCTGGCAATCATGACATTGTTTTAAAGATGGCATGCCACAACTGACCCAGTTGTGGTTTGGTTTATGTGGTGTTGGTCCATGCATGGATCGCCTCTGTAAAACCACATCTGGGCCACCAAAGGGCCAGTATTCTTTGTGGCATCTGGGCTGAGTGTTAGTGCAGAGCTCTTCAACGATTTAATTTTTTAATGCTAATATTTTTCTAAGTTATGTTTTTAAACACGCGTTACAATGAATCCAAAATGTAGCAAATTGATAAATTCAGGCATGAAATAATGTAATTCAGTGAGAAATGCGCACATTCAGGGAGAACACCAGCTGAATTCTGCTTCACTCGCAGCCTGACCCTCTATGAACTCTGTGCACAACCAGTAATTGATCTATTAATTCTGTAATTTTTGCAATATTTCTAAAATAGTACAACTCTTAACAATAACAGTCAACTAACATCAGTTTAAAAAATGGGGTCTTTGCTCTGTCACTCTATCACTTTGGAGGTCCAGACTGAAAAACATTGAAGACCCCTGTGTTAATGCATTGTGTGGACCAGAACTGGGCCAGACTAATTTTGCTATGTGGGAAACACCTGAACATTTCTCACTAAAAGTAGCACTTCTGACACTTCTGAAGCTTTGGTTTCTTTACGGTGACCATAAGATGATGATGTTGTCTTTACAAATAAACATGTCTTCATCACATTGGAACAGATTCTAACTTTCTGGAACACACTGTCATTAAACTAATTGCAACAAAAAAATAATAAATTATGTAATACAAAATTGTCAGCAATGCAAAGATTTATAAAGCAATGTTTAAAAGGATCCCCATTTGAGATTGGAGCTGTTTTAAGATGGATGCAGTCCTTTTACTTGAACGTGGATTAGCCATTAGCTCATTAATTAGGTCACAATTAAATTTTACAAACTAAGGTAATACAAAGTGCTACTTACATTAATTGTTTAACTTTTCCACAGAACCCCCACTTTAAATGATCTGAACACAGGTAATGCTGTGCACTAAAATTGCAATTAACACTTTGCACTTATTCCTTTAAACATGAAGATTTAACTCAAAGATAATTAATAACACCTTTTGAGCTCATTAAAAATTAAATAAACCACTCAGAATTTCTCATGACAAGCTTGGACTCACTTAGAAGAAGGAACGGCTCGCCACCAGTGGGCAGATGAGATGCTGCTGCTTTGTGAGGCAGAAGCTGATAATTAGTCAGAAAATATTTTAATATGAGCCTCGTAATGTACTTCATGAGGTGGTTTTAAGTTTATTTTAATTTGTCACATTTTGAACAGTTTCCCCACCCTAGTAACTGCATCTTAATTAAAAAATTATTGTAGAGATGTTGTCTCTGAGTTGCAATGCTTTAGGCTCCTCGTAGTAAATTATTATAACTGGAGATAATATGTGATATTAGGATTAAAGACAATTCTTTCAAACAGCATTTTTTGTTGAGCAGATAGAGAAAATCCTATATCACACACCCAGCAGCTTTTCTTTATTTGTCTGTGTTTTTTCCTGGCCTCACAAATATATGTGCATAGATTCTGCACAAAATCATTATTTGACTATATCTTTCCATTATAATGGCTGAGGCCATTATATCCTGAAGTCTAAAAGGACCCAGCTGGTTGTTGGTGGTGTTCGGTCATGCCTTTGTTGTGCTTTCTTTTTGGCTTCCCCATTAAATCATTGTTCCTGCTCATCAAGGAAGCAGTGGTTTGTCTTCTTTATAAGCAGCCGTATATGTGTGTGTGTCTCTGGCATTTTTCAGATAAAGATTGTTATATTTGTCAGCGTTATCAACAGTGTTTGACTGTAAAGATGAATATATGATTTAGAGGGGCATTAATTTCTGACCAATCACACTTTTCTTTTTTTTTGTACAATACACGTGTTTAATGCCAACAACTTCAGAACATCTGTTTATATTGTCATACTATGTGTGTATATGTGTTAACTTTTGTACTATACATGTCAGTAATGAAATGTGTTGCCAAAGAATTTACCTTTAGAACTGACTAAAGCTGATGCTCTGTAGGTAGACCCCCCTAAAGAACGTATTTATACCCAATTAAGACATCTCTTTTTCCCTCAAAGGTTTCAGTCTAGAGCCAATTAGAGACTTTCTAATCAACATCTTGACACCTTGGGTCTTGAGTGTCATGGCAAAATATTAGCATTTAGTACGCCAATTAGTGTGTGAGTCAGCAGTGCAGAGGAAGGGTTACATGTCAGCCCACATTATAGAAACAGCTGGTACATAGATGGAGGTAGAGACAGCAGCTTTTACAATGAAAAAAAAAGGCCATTTCAATTGCCCTTCTTTTTTTCCCCAGTTCACCCTTTAAGGTCCCTCAGGTAAGTTTAAGAGACCCTGTCTCAATCGCTCGCTCTGCTCTGAGAGGTCTGTACATCACAGTGAATGAATCCTGTCAGTTTTATTACCAAAGGATCAAGGTGCCACTGCGAAACAAAACAAATCTAAAAAAAAACAAAACACAACTGCCCCCCGCCCCCATTCCCCAGTCTCATTTACCACCCCCTATCGTTTTTCACCAATGAAACCAAGAATACTTGATCAGTTTGTTAGCTCCCGCTCTGTCACTCATAGTCTCTCCCAACTTTAGCTTAACTCTTAGCCTCTTTAGCTGTGTGAAGATGGCAAAAGTGTAAGAAAATGCTTCTATTTTTGTGTGAGCAGCTTTTCTTTTTGCCCCATTGATATCCCACCAACTGTCTGTAAAAAAAAAACACAGCGTTCGTATTCTTATAATAGTGACCAAATTTATTTATCAATTTATATATTTCTCACAAGTCAGTGGTGTGCAGCAGGAATTGATGATTTTATGAACCATTCTCCCTTTTCAGTGACATATTTCTGTGCTGTCACTTTTGTTCTCTCTTCTTCTTTCTACCACACCCAGTTAATGTTGGCCCTCCTAATGAAAAGTGTTGGCAGTGTAATCTTCTCCCCTGTCTCTTGGGTCTCCCCTCTTCCCAATATGAGCAGATCAAGTCTGAATAGCATTGGTCCAAGAGACAGAAATTCTCTCCCCTGTCGCTATCAATCTCCACCTCTGTTGACAATAATCCTGATTTGCCTTTCCTTCTTGCTTTCACTCCCAAAGCCCCCAGTGACTCCTGCCCACTTAAAAAAAACAAGATTTCACTCTGATTCGTACTGACAGATGAACCTCTGTGCAGGTTTCAATGTTTCCACACAGTGGGATCATTACAGCCATGCTCCAGGAAATTGGTACATCTCCCTCAGTGCCAGGATAAATAGTACCACTCAGAAAAAAACAATGCTGGAATACCTAATTAAATTCAACTAGCTTTGTTGAGTTGGTGATGGTTTTCACATGTATAGTATAATGATAAATCAAAAACCCACATTAGCTATTTATTTCAATCAGTCGTTGTTGGTTAGACATTAATATTGATGAACACATATTGAGCTTACATTTGCTTAATATTATTGATATATACTGTATATAATTGTTAAATGATAGCAAATCTAATACTATACAAGATGTAAGCTATTCAGAGAATAAACATTTTGTTTAAAAACAGACAAGATGACAAGACAAACTTTGTCTGGCCAAATTCTGGCCTACACAATGCCCTAAAAATCTTAACACTCGGCTCAGATACCATAAAAAATGACGGTGTGGTTTGCCAGATGTGGCCCATGCATGGGCCAGCACCACATAAACCAAACTACAACCGGGCCAGTTGGGGCATTCCATCTTAAAAACAATGCCATCATCGTCAGATGTGGCCCTCACCTGTCTGCTTTGTGGGTTGCATATCACTCACTCACAATGACAAGTCATAGTTTTAAAATAAGATCCTCTTATTTTAAACAAACATGGACATTTTGTCTTTTTTGTCAAGCCAAGCCATTTTTTTCTTTTGTAAGGTTGGGCAGCTGCGATGGCCATCTCGAATCAGGTTGACTTCAATCATTAATTTTTTGGAGATGCACATATAATGATTGCTTTATGACAATTTTATGAAAATCTGTCTAATAGTTTATAGTATATTTGGCCGACAGACCCACACACAAACAAACATACACACGTGTGCACACACTCAGGCAAATATTGTCCACATTTTTTGATGGCAGGCAATAAATACTGTGTATGTAAATAATAATAATAATAATACTGCCAATTGTCCCTTAAATAAGATCATTCTGTAGTTCCTTATTAAATCAGCAAGGAGAATTTTATTATTATTATTATAAATAATTAAAAATAAGTTTGACTTTTAAAGCCTTAATTCCAAAGAAAATCACTCCTGATCTTCCTACAGCTGCCTTTTATTTGTAACATCAGTTCAAACAGAGAATCCATCATTGGTCATAAGTCAGTTGTCTGACCTATATGATCAGTGGGAACCAATGACTGCAACAGTATATTTACTTTATCGTTGCATACTTTTCTCTTTTTCTCTCCAACTATTTCATTTATTCAGTTTGAGATTAATAAATATTCCATTGCGTCAGCTGATAACGACTGCAGTAATGTCCTAAATGTCACACTCTTGTAAATATGTGTTTAAAATGAAGAAGAGAGTTTGTTCAACGGGTCACTGTATATATGGAGTGAGATGGAACCATGAATTAATCATAAACATTTCACATTAAATGTCAGCATCTACACTGTCTGAACAAAGGCCAAATAAACCTTCGTGCCACACAAGGAAGTCAACCATAAGCCATAAATAACATTGTGTCCTTTTGGCTGGCAAATATAATTAGCTGATACTTGTGTTTAAAGGCCATTTCAATGAGGTACTGTGAATATCGCTGCTGCAATATTTGCTGTGAGCCTTAAATGTGGTTATTTCAGGTGTTAAAGTAGATTTTAGTATAATTAATGTCTTGTTGGTCCTTTAGATTCCTCCAAAAACCTTTATTTTTTTTAATAATTTAATTAGGCATATTGAAATAATTGTTTTTTATTGCTAATATGAATTAATGTGATTTTAGCAGATTTGATGCCTAAGTAAAAAAGCTATTGTACAATCTAATTGCTGATGATTTGATGAAGTCATTGTCATATCAACACTTGGACAGCCCACAGTTCTTGTCTTGTCATATTTTCATGAAGCCCAGGAAGCCGAGGGATGTCCTGCTTTAAATAAATATCTGGTCTTAGCTTTCTGTGTCTTTACATCAGCTCATTTTCACAATTATTATGACACTACTGTACTGACCTTTCTGTGGCATCAATGAGACAGAAGTTGAAGGGAGCTGGGTTTTAACATTCCTTCATCGCTGCCATCACAGAATCATTGTTGAGTTCAGAGACGTGCCACAGATCCCGGTTTTGCTGCTTTTACTTCTCTGTCTGCACAGAAAGACCTTTGTCTGGTAGGATTATGGAGTCAGACATGTTGCTTTGGAGCCAATTTTCAGACACAAAACAGTTTCTAACGCTGCATGTGCAGCTGCAGCTGTAAATAATCCTATATTAAATCAAACACAGTTGAGAAAAAGCAGGGGTAAAGTTTATTTGTTTATTTAAACTCATCCTCGTTAGTCCTCACCTCAGTGAAGATTATTCTTCCTGGGATACACACAAAAGCAAAATGTAACTTTACAACTTCCAAAAAACTTTTTCTGGAACTTTGTTTAAATTTCCAGCCACAGCTCCCAGTCATAACAAACACAAACTTGAAGTTTTCTTCAGGGCTGCTGTGTTGGTGGTGCGGTGGTGTGTGCCACCATCTTCAAACTCATACCTGTTTCCTGTGGTATCAGAAATCAAACCTTTGGCAGTAAATCCTTTAAGTCATTTATGCAGCCAGGTGCATGCTGTCATGGCTCAGTCATATCATGATGTAAACAATGAGTTTGTAGATCCTGGTGTGAAAAAGACTTACTAACAGTTCTTACTGCTGAAGAGATGCTCCGGCGGACATTTCTGAAGCTTAAAGTCACCAAAGAAACTCGGGGTTTTGTTTCAGACCTCAAAATGCATATTTATTATTAAAACGATTCACTTCATCAGTATGGTTATAATGTTTTTCTTTTGTTCATTGTTAAGTATACGGCCTCAAATGAAGTAAAAGCAGCCTGACAGTGGTTAACTTAGCTGACAGAGCCATCTGGGGATTTCTGCCATTCAGCCATGTAGACAGATGCTGGATGTACAAGTTGTCAAAATCATCTTCCTCTTGTATTTTTTTTCTAAAACCTATTAGATCTCCTCCAGGGAAGATGTTCAGTCCCTCCAGAGCAAAGCACTCTCACACTTTAACATAACAAAATGTCTTACATTCGACACATTTTTTTTTTTTACTCAGGTACTCACTCAAGCTTCATAAAAACAAAGAGGAGAAAGAGATGCTGTTATCGAGATGTATGAAGAGAGGAGAAAAGTCTATCTCTGTGTGTGTAGCATCTAATTTTGCTCTCCTGCTCATACTTCATGGGCTTATTTGACCATTGCTGCCAAACCAGTGCCCCCCATTTTTTGTGATTGTATGAAGTTATTGAGAAATTGGACCTATTAGGCGGGGATCTTTTGCCATGGCTGTCAGACTACCAATTACTGCAGCTTGCAGCCTTGTATAGCCTGCCCTGATCTATCTGGAAAGTAAGGGAGGGCCGAGGGATGTTGTAAAGGGTGGGGGTAGGAGCTAAGGGAGGGTATAGTTTGGGGGTCGGGAAAGGGGGTTCTCAAGAGACCTGCCATAGCAGCGCGTCGTTAATCAATCCGATTTAGGCCGGACAGGGACACACTTAGTCGTTGCTCCTGCCAACACTGCCACGGCGGGGGAGAGAAAAACGCGTACGTGACCTGCATCTTATTCCGGACGCAAAAAGATGGATAGATGGGTTCAGAATGAAGAGATGGGGATACGGTGGTGAATGGGAGAGGAATGATGGAAGTGGTGTGAGGTGTGGTGGGAAGAGACAACAATTAATGGAGAGATGTGAGCTGAATTAAAACAAAGGATTTGTATCGATTCATTTCTGTCTTCGGGAGAGAAATAAACATGTTCACCTTGTCCTGAAATAAATGCCTGTGTTGAGAAATATATTCGGTTAAATTCAGGAAAGGGTCAGGAGGGTGGAAGAGAAATGGGTAGTTTGCACTTATCTGATTTGTCTTTGTAATCACAAGGGATCACGGAAGCTTGATGACTGGTGGGGATGATGAACCATATCCTTAGTCAGCTTCAGACCCAGAGGAGGAGACAAAGATGGAGTTAGGGCTGAGTATTTGCATTCATTAATATGTATGTGAATGAGCACTTTATTCTCCACTGTTTGTCTGCTTGGATAGTTTGTTACTTGCCCAGTCAAAGGGCAATTTATTGTTAGTAGATTTGCTCACTGATTGTGAAAAAAAACAACTCAAACTGGACTGAGCGTGAATAATTACACAAAATATTAAACAACATAACGAATAGGGATAATGTTGTTTAAAGGTGATACTGGGATACATCAAACCTGACAATAAAGTTATTATTATTTTATTTTGCCAGCACATTTATTACCCTTTTGTTTGACATTTGCACCCCCAAAAATCCCAGTCTGAAGAGCCAGATATCTTGGTCTGTTCCTCGTACTGGCTTACATCACAAGAAGAATAGCCCCCCACACCTCCCCCACACTCTAACCCTTTCCTTGGTGTGTCCTCAAAACTTAGCGGTAGAGCTAAGAGTTAGTGGAAAGGAGAGAAATGGGATTAAGCTCATAACCTTCTAACAAAGATTTAATGTACAAGTTTTCAAAAATTAACATTAAATTTAAACAAAAGAGAAAGGAGAAATACGCCGGAAAATAGTTCACAGATGATTACGCAGGTAAACAGTCACTGCAGGAACGCTGTCTGTGCTGCTGTCTAAAGGCTTTTTATTACCACCTGACAAATTAACTGATGTACTCCCTGATACTATCACTCCCCGGCAATCCCCATCAGACTTTGTAATCCTCTGCAACAGGTGGATCAGGTGTGGGAGCAACAATCCTCTGGAAAATTTGATGGTGACTAAGAAAGGTTGCGCTCTCAGATGGAGGTTTGAGGCCAGAGATCACTGCACATCTCATTTATCTACCCAGTGAGCAGGAAGACATCAGTACTGTTGACATTACACCTAGATCACAGTATGAAATGGGAAACAAAATGGCACCGATCACTTTCACATAAAGTGAATCTGCTTGGAGGCAGAGAAAACAATCTTACCATAATCAGTTTGGAAAATCAGTAGACATTAGGTTAAGACCTACAATATTTAGACAATGTGTTCAGAATGACTCTCAGCTATGACCACATCAATTATGGAATTCCCTCTATGCAAATATTTTGTTTGTCTGTTAGCAAAATATCTTGTGAATCACTAAAACAGGTTTTAGTGAAGTTTTCGTAAAGTAATCATTAGATGCACCTCTATAGACTATTACCTTCTTAATTGGAAAACTTTGAAATGAATGATTTTTTTGTTTTCATTTTTGTTTTAACATTAAGAATTGGACACAAAGAATGCAAACATATAATTCAACACAAGGAAAAGAGCAAGCAACTTAGTGAAGATTTAATATGTATATTATTAAAATCACTGAGCTAAGACAAAACGTTCAGTTATTTTGTCCATCTTGATCTGAAACTTTTTTTAAAAGTTCTACTGAACTGAGGATGACCATTTTTTATTGTCATTTTATACAATTTCACGTTTAGTCTTTTCTTTATGAAACTGTCATTAAAAGCCTCTAATGACCTGATAAAAAAAGAGTTTTCTTTTTCTTTAGTAAACATGTCTTTTTATTTCAGGACCCTGTCCTCACCTTTTCTGTCTCTGTCCAGGTGAGGGCCAGTGCAATCGCTCAAGACGCAGATCAAAACTATGACTATGCCTCCAACAGTGTCATCCTGCACCTGGACGTAGGCGACGAAGTGTTTGTGCAGCTGGACGGGGGCAAAGTTCACGGAGGAAACACCAACAAATACAGCACCTTCTCTGGCTTCCTCATCTACCCCGACTGACAGTATTCTCTCGTTCTCTGTAACGAAGCAGAACGTTTGCCCCTCATTTCTTCATCCAACATCCGTTCATTCACTTTCTCATTTCTCTGCTCTTCAGCCCCAACATGTAGCGACATGACGACTGCGTAGCATTATTGAAAAGTTTGTGTAATAAAAGAAAAGAAAGAATACTATGTACATATTATACAAGAGCAACTCGTTATACACACAGCTGTGAAATCATTATAAAGTGCCATGTAAGCGTATGTTTAAGCATGGCGAACATACAGAAATCTCACTTTTTCAAACTTCATTTTATTTTATTTTTTTCTCCAAGACAAGCTGACCGTGTTGGCCTGTGGACAGAAATCGACTGAAATGATACCTGAATGTAGACTGTCAATCTAAAAGGAGTGGTACCCGGCTGCAGCCTCATGCCTTCGCCGTGAGATACATTTTCATTATGGCTGTCGACACCAAACAAGAAAAAGGCATGAATATATTGATCGCAGCTGATAATCCAGCAAACCTCATGATTATAACGCAGTGTGCTGTGTGTCTGTGTTAATGCCTGTGTGGAAGCATCTGAGTGTGTTTTTGCCCTTTGGTTCTGTGGAGGTGTAAAACATTATTATTATTGTTAGTGTTATTTGCACCGTTTCTGGGGAGAGGGGTCAAGTTGTTGGTAACAGTCCCTGAACACACACAGTTTGTCAACGCCGAAGTTTAGCCGGGAGATTGATTTCTGAGCCTTGGAGCAACGTCCAGTTAACAAGCTCTTCTGAAGCAAAGTCTATATTACACTGTGCTGATAAACAGGTTTAGTAAATTAGGAGGTGTTATTTGCTTGTTCTTTGCTCAGTTAGATTTTAAAAATAACAAACACTTTTACATTTTCTGTACTAAAAAAAAAACTAAAGATGCTGCATGTTCAGCAGGAGTTCTAACCAAAATAATAAACACAACAAAAAATACAACATCTATAACATAAATATACTTAAATGTGCTCGTTATTCACCCAGATGTTGGCGTAAAAGTCATATTTAGTGTGAAATGCAGAAAAAACAACAAATGTGATATTTAGGAGCTTTAAATGTGGTTAAGGATAATGAGCTAAATGTAAGAAGTATTCATGCAACAACATTCTTCAATTGAAAGACTTTACGTCACACACAAACAAGAAAATAAGCATCGTGATAACTAAAAATAATCACACGCTTGTCCTGCTCTACATCTAAATTTTTGCAAATATACGGAATGAAAAATTCTCCTTAACAAGATTATAATCTTTTTTCAATGACCCTCACCCCAGAAAGCAGTTCACACACTGCCTGCAAAGTGATGCCCCTCTGTTAGATGGGCCAGTAGGAGGAATAAAGGGACATTTCAACTGAAATCACCTCTTTAAAGCACAGGGTGAACAGTTAAACAGAATAACAGTGTGATACAAATGAGTTGTTTTTTTTAAAGCTGTAACTCATGCAAAGTTGCGCTAGAGAGCTACCAAAATAAAAATACAAAGCTGAAAAGAAGCATAATGCGTCCCCTTGAACCGCTTTTTTGACACTGTTAATGGAGCAGTTGAATTAAAAAGGAGCTGAACAGGAGTTCAAGCCATTCTTCACCAGGTCTGCACAACAATACAGTCACACTAAGAGGAGGGTACAAGGGTCTGTTTAAAAAAAAAGAAGAAACAAAAGCAAAATTTTCCTGTCTTATGTTTTTTTTAGTGCAAGCGACTGTTGTTGATCTTTTACTGCCTCTTTGCCATACATATAGGTTCTCTGTGCCTTATACTGTCAAAATATTTGGTTTTGAACGCATAATCAATTGTTTCCCTCCTCATTAAAGATGAGTTTTGTGAAGAAGCTGATCCACGGGATTCAACTGGCAGGGATTTTCTATTCCCACCACAGGCAGTCCTTGTGAACATTAATGAATTCTTTACTTTTGAAACGCTAACCTCAGACAGTAACTGTGATTCTTTGTATGTGACAATATGTGAGACCAAGATTAATATGTCTGACGTATTAAAACGAAAAAAATGTATCATTTAAATTATGCATCCAGGGGAAAAAAAATCCAATTAGTTGTTTAGAAAGGGTGCATATGTTTTCCTCTGCTACGAATGAAGAAAAAAAAATTAGTGTTACCTTTACGTTCGACCAGGTTTAATCATGAGCAGCATGACCCCACCTTGATGACATTTTGTGCTAATTATTCTCATTCTTGTGCTGTAATTGAAGACAACATATAAACAAAAGCAACCTGATGCCCTCCCCCTCTCTGCTCCTTACCCGGCCTCCGTGCTGCTGCAGCTGGACCTGACTGTGTGTTTTCTGGCACTGTTACCTGTGTTGCAGGCGGGGTGGGTTATACTCACTGTCCCTGTACTTTGCAAGCTGAGTTGTGTGTATTTGTAACGTAATCTGCATATGTTTTTTTCTGTCCTTGAAGACCATGAGATACATTAAAAAAAGAAAAGAAAACTCAATTTTTGCTGTTGACAATAAAACCATTGATCTCTTTATTTTGTCATAAACGAGGTATAAAAACTAAATGGTTAATGTCTGTGAATGAAGTGGTAGCAAGGTGATTTTATGTTGTTTCTTTACTGCTTTTTGGTGATTAACTTAATTATTTAATCTAGCTAACAGCAACTGTTTAAAACCAACAAAACGTTATTAATGTAATTTTATAGATACAGCAAATAAATTGTAGGTATTGTAGATACACAACATATTTCTAGGCTGTATGCATTTCTCTGCATACAACTACTTTTGTGATATTCTTCATGTAAGTGTTTTTGGCTTTTACAGATTCAGACAGTACCCACTGAAACACATTTCCACAGCTGTGCTATAAAAATCCACAAATTATGGCGGGCAAATCAATCAGCTGTGAACATCTTGAAACGGCTGGATGCGTGTTGGGAAAGTTTTCAGTGGTCAGCATCTCACATTACTAGTAGGTGCAGCCACGAGTTTTGAAAACAACACCCAAACGGCTCTGCATTTGTTCACATCGACCATAAATGCTTTTATCCAGATTATCAACCTGAAATTTGGCTCCTATTCACTTCCAGGAGTGATCTAAATGCAGCACCGGGACAAACGGTGTAACGTTTCCAAGGTATGTTAGAATTACAGCTACAGCAACCTGTGAGCAGGTGGCTTTCCCATTAAAATACATGTTTTCTCCTCCTTTCTACTTCTTCTGCTGTCAGCAAAGCCGCCGTGTTACAGCGAACCGTGGAAACATGAAAGGGAGTTCTCACCTTCCCAGAATAAAAACAAGGAGATGGATCTCTAATTAAAGGTGAGAGGTAATGCTATTCTGGGTGGGTTCTTGTGGAATTTGGTGTGGGGATGTTTTGAGAAATGCCGGACTGCAGCATATCCCTGACACCCCCACCCCGACACACACACACACACACACACACCATCCTCTCAGGCCCAGCACACCCTCCTGGCAGATTCCAGCGCTCAGTTAATTGGACAGGGAGAGTGGGCTGAGGAGGGAAGCGTTCAGGCCCATTAGCAATCCTCCTGTGGAAGGCTGAGCTGAGAGGATCACAGACTCACAAATAGGAGGATTAAAATAATCAATAGGCTTCTCTCTCTCTGACTCCTTCAGCACAGACGATGGGTGAACCACACACACACACACACACACACACACACACACACACACACACACACACACACACACACACACACACACACACATACAGACAGCACTACACAGATATGCACGCACACGCACATGAGCAAATACAAACACACTGAGAGTCTGAGGAAGACTAATTCAATGAGCAATTTTCCTCTCCCAGTGTTGTCTGTGGACTTTTACAAATTAGTCTGGGTCATGTAAGATGCGCGCGCACGCACGCACGCACGCACGCACGCACGCACGCACACACACACACACACACACATCTTTTTTCTGTTAATACAGGTTAATTTCAGCCTCTGACAAAATGAGGACCTCTACAAAGGTCAAAGATGTGAGAACAGTCTGACATACCAAACATTTATTTGATTCAGTTATTTCTGTATTTTTTTCATTTTTTATGATGTTAATTAAAGTCATTTTTAGAATTCTTGTTACAAGGTCTAGTTCTCCACTTAATTAAAAGAAAGAAAGTCCTGTTGACCAGAAACTAGAGACATATTCTGTAGATATATTTTTTAATCACTAAATTACTGTTTTTATGGAAAATTTAAAACAAATTTATGTATTTCTGCTATATTGTTAAAAATGATCAAAGATTTTATTGTAGGTATTTGAAGTTCTTTTTTGTAAGTTAATAGAAACACATTCACAACATGCACACACACACACACACACACACACACACACACACACCACACACACACACACACACACACACACACACACACACACA
>JAVKLF010000110.1:11374299-11389950 GCA_034783495.1 Millerichthys robustus | reverse complement strand
CACACACACACACACACACACACACACACACACACACACACACACACACACACACACACACACACACACACACCCTGCGCACCTCAGGGAGATTCTGGTAAAGACCTAACAGCCTGACACTTGGAGTAAAGCCCTCTTTTATTAAAACCCATTTACAATGACAGCTCTTGCTTTTTTGACACATGGTTGATTTTTATAACAAGTCTGAAGCAGAAAATATGTTTAATTTAATTTGAAACGAATTACAAACTAACGAAACAAATTAAATA
The DNA here is from genome assembly GCA_034783495.1 of Millerichthys robustus. Classification (NCBI taxonomy): domain Eukaryota; kingdom Metazoa; phylum Chordata; class Actinopteri; order Cyprinodontiformes; family Rivulidae; genus Millerichthys; species Millerichthys robustus. The sequence goes on along the minus strand of JAVKLF010000110.1, from coordinate 11,389,681 downwards.
TACTGACATTGTAACGAGCCGAATGTTTTAATGAAATATACAACTTAAAGGAGTTGCTGATTTAAAAAAAAAGCAGTGATGTAGAATGGACATGCTATGATTCATATGTTTTTTTTTTTTAATAATGTAACTTTAATTTTTTCTCGCTTGCTTGTTCTTTATGTTGACTGAGAAATTATCTGTGGAAAGAAGAGCAAAGACAAAGAGTTCCTATTAATACATTTTTAAAATCACTATTACTGCATATTTTTTTCTGTTATAAAATGTATTTTTTATTTATAGAAATTATATGGGCCAACCTAACCTAATATTTTGTTGTCTTTAACACCCTGAGGAAGGTTTGAATGTTTTACAAAATGTTTTACAGGTCAAGATCATCAAGGCAAAAAACCGGACAATAACAAAAGACTTGGGTCTTTAATATGCTACAGTATTTGATCATCTTTAGCTAACAGTATTTGAATAGCTATAATTATCACCTACTTATAAAAACTAATTTTATTTTCAATTTCATAAAAGACAAAGAAATTGTATTTTTAATCAGAACTTCATTTAGTCCTATTAGTATGTCCACAGTGTAATATTTGAGATTCTCTTCTAATTCCTTTTTTACTCCACTTTTAACGAAAAAGTAGGCAGATTGCTGGTAGAGCACAAGGATGAAACTTTTACCTTTTATTATGTTGGAGGATGAAAATGTAATTTGCACAACTCTGCCCCCTGCTGGTCATATTCTGTCATCACAGCGCCTGTGTCCGCTGCAGTAGCACACTCTGTCCGCTAAGAGGCAGCCAGCCAACGTCGACTAGTTGTCTGCAGGCAAAGATGGCGGTGCGGAAGAAAGACGGCGGCCCGAATGTAAAATATTTCGAAGCGTCTGACACCGTTTCGCAGTTTGATAATGTCCGCGTATGGCTGGGAAAGAATTACAAAAAGGTACAGAGCGCATGTTTTGTAAGCATGCACCAGGCGAGCTTTAGTTTTCCGCCCCGAAACGTACGCGCTTTACCTATCGGGCAGAGGCAGTGACAAAGAGAGGAGGGAGGGTGCTGCTGAGCGTCCAGCTGTTTGATTCACTGAAAAGGATGCTGAGCCAAAAGGCTGCACCAGATGCGGCTGATAATGGCGGTGTCTGTGCGTTTCTTTGTAGCTGAAACTATCCAAAATCAGCACACAAGCAGACCTGGGAGAATTGAGTTTCTTGGGGGTGGGGAGAAAGGGGTGACTTTAGCACAGCAGAGAGAGAGATCAGGCTAGCTAAGCTAGTCGGCTAATGGTAAAAGCAGCCCACATCCAGATGTTGGCTCTATGGCGCCTCTGGCACTGAAGACAGGGGCGGTGTTGAATATCACTGAGCAGCCTTTGGACTGTAGTCACGGACGTTTAACAAAATAAATAATAAGTGAGAAAATAAAGAAGTCACCTACAATCATTACGAAGTGGGTTAAATCATCCCCTCATTGTCCATCCCATTCTGAGAGGTCAGGGGGCTTCATTCACAAGCACACTTAACAACAGAAATAACTAAAAATTAAACAATAATTAAGTAATGTGACTCCTTAGTGAGTGATTACAAAGTGTATGATAACAGCTACAGATAGTGCTCTAGAAAAATAAGTATAGACGAATTACTAAACAAGCAAGTAAAAAGTATTAAGATGTAAGGAGTAATATATGTACAGTTGTACATATATGTACAGTTGAAGGGAATAAATATGAAAAAATGCAGAATAAGATATTCAGGTGATGTGAAAAGTATATGTTTAGGTGGTCTTTATAAATAGAACATTTGCACTGCAAGCTGCATTTATGGAAATACACAATTCAAATATTTGCATGTTCTTTGATACAAGTGAAAATACCTACCATTCCAGAGTTCACATAAATATCAAACTGCTGCCCAAACACACACTGAAGGTGCCTCCTTTTGTTTCTTAGTACATCCAGGCCGAGCCCCCCACCAACAAATCCCTGTCCAGCCTGGTGGTCCAGCTGCTGCAGTTCCAGGAGGAGGTGTTCGGTAGGCATGTCAGCAACCCTCCCCTCACAAAGCTGCCGGTATGTCACTTCCTGCTCTGTCTGTAACACATACATACTGTACGTTCTCAGGGAAGTTGTTCTGAGGCTTTTGTGTCTTCTGCCTGCAGATGAAGTGTTTTCTAGACTTCAAGTCAGGAGGGGCTCTCTGCCACATTCTGGCTGCTGCCTACAAGTTCAAGAGTGACCAAGGATGGTAAGACTTTCTTTCCAACTGACCTTAATATTTCCATAATTGTGCATCTCATGAGTAAAGTGTTTAACGCTTAAAGAGCCAGCGCTTGATTGGTTTATGGCTATCTTGCTGTTTCGTGTGTAACTCCAGTATAATTTCCTGGTAGGCGCAGGTTTGACTTCCAGAATCCATCAAGGATGGACCGAAATGTGGAAATGTTTATGACAATTGAGAAGTCCTTAGTGCAGGTGAGTTTAAGTGTGTGTGTGTGTGTGTGTGTGTGTGTTGGGGGGGGGGGGGGTGTACCATCTTAGATTTGTCAGATGATAGGGAGTTTCACTCATGATTGAACTTGAAACAACCCAGATTTTGATGCTTTTCTTTACTGCAGACTCTGGATCTAATAATTACTGAGTTGGGAGGATTACTTGTCTCCTTTTATTATGTCATGAGTGTCTTCAGAATCAGGCTACTGAGATTAAAAGATAAAGGATAGAAATAAAGTGTGCTGGTCACAGTAATCCTTCTTAATCAGTCTGACATACTTACAAGATCACTTAGATTAGTTCAGCTGTAAAGGGTAAGATCACGTTTTGAGACATTATGAATTTAAATACAATTATTAGTGTTTGTAAATTAAGTCTAAAAATTGCATCTGCTGCGTTTCTTACAGAACAACTGCCTGAGTAGACCTGTCATCTACCTGAGTTCTGACATCGAACCAAAGCTGCTTGGAAAACTGAAAGACATCATCAAAAGGCATCAGGTGTGGTTTGTGTTGTTTGTTGTTTGAGGTGATATGGGCAGAAATGATTCAGTTACAATACATTTAAAAACTGTTTGTATTAACTTGTGATTACATGCATTGTTTTTACTTCAAAAACAGTTTTGTTAGCTGTGGGTGGGTAATTTTCATGGTCTTCATGAACTGCAGGGCTCAGTGACTGAAGACAAGGGCTCCAGCTCCCACGTTGTGGTGCCTATTCCTACCAGTCTGGAGGAAGGTAAGGGCTTAATATTAAACACAGTGTTGTTATTGTTCTGAATTCTGCTGCATGAGTAAAATCTGTGCTAAAACAACTCAATGTTTTTGGTCCAGAGGAGTGGGTGCGCCCTGTGATGAAGAGAGACAAGCAAGTTCTGCTCCACTGGGGATATTTTCCAGACAGGTTTGTTCTGAGCTGATGCTTCATCAGCAGCACAAAGACATGAACCCTGGGTTTGTTACATTTCAAGTTTATTTAATGAGTAATTCTCAATCACGTTTTTCTGAATGAGAATCTCATTCACTTTTTCATGAATGAGGTTTGTGTAATAATTCAGATGACTGATGAACATCTGTCAGCTTTTTGAACTCAGTTTGGTAACTGATGTTATTATCTAAATGTGCAGCTAGAATGACAATGGAGGGTTGTAGCAGGATCTAAATGCAGACACAAAATAGGCAGTCTCTGAAACAAACAAGACTTAATAACTCAACTAAGACTAAATATAAACAGGCAAAACAAGCAAGATGCATGTAGGTTAAGAAAAGATTCAACAGAGAAGTATATGTACATGAAGATATGATCACTGAATGACAACAGGTGTATTTATTACTAGCAATAAACAGGAGGTATGTAATGAGCTGGAAACAAGGTCTATAAAGGACATCTAGTGTCAATGAACATACAGTAAACACAAAAACATGATTAAATAACCAAAACGTAAGACCCCAAGGAAACCAAACCAAATACTTAGAAAAATCAAAAACAGACAAGCTTTGACATGTTTTAGGTTTAAGGACTTTATATTCCTTGTACATTACTGAGCCTAAACATTGCTTATCTTGTGGTATTCTCACAATGCTAAACATGTCATTTGCCCCCTAACTTCTATTTTTTTTTCTCTGGCTGTTTTTAGTTACGACACCTGGATCCCTGCCAGTGAGATTGAAGCTGGAGTGGAGGATGCTCCCAGCCCAGAAAAGCCCAGAAAGGTAAATATTATCTTTTGTCTCTATATTTCAGTTACTCAGCTTTTCAATTTACTTTTAGTAACATTTTTAAACTGTAAGAACTATGAAGAACGGTGTCTTTAATGCTTTGTACAGTATTTAATCATATTCTTTATGATCAGGGTCCACCTTTCATAGAATGCACGCACTGAGTAAAACACAACACGGTGACATGTTTTGCTTACTTACTGAAAATGTTTTTGTGAACAGGTCCACGCAAAGTGGATTTTAGACCTGGACCAGTATAATGAGTGGATGAATGAGGAGGACTACGAGGTGGGAGAGGGCTGTCCAAAGAGGAAGAGGATTTCCGCCAAGACGCTCACAGACGAAGTGACCACACCTGACGAGCGGAGGGACAAGAAACCCGGCAGTGCCAAGAAGAGGAAGCGCTCGCCATCACCCTCCCCCACACCTCCACCTCAGGAGAGCAAGAAGAAGAATACCAAAAAAGGGTAAGAATCCACATGTATTTTGCCATACTCCACAAATATTGAAAGATTTTGATAGTATGGTGATTAGGATGAACAATAATACAATATAGAAGAATGGATGAAGCCTTGTGTTAGTTTAAGTAGGTACGTAGTTAAACTGGTCACAAGGTTCTTTCTAAAGCAAAGCATAATGTGTTTATACAAAAATGTTGACATATTCACTTGTTTAATTAAAGCTCTAGTCAGTTTTTTAAAATTGTATTAATATTACCGATAAGTAAAATTCCTGCTCTCCTTTTTGTTCCAACTCTTGTGTGATTTTGGCTACTTTTATAGAGCCAAAAAAAAAACCAACTTATGAAATATTTAGACCAAAATTGGATCTATAAAGGCAGGCATGTCGGGTTCTTTCAGTGAATAGGTGTAAAGATGGACAGGGAATACGAGAAATGTTCTCCTGCACTGACACTAAGTACTGTAGGTAGAGTTGGTTTTGTTGTATAAAAGTAGATATGATTCTAAAACTTGTGGTATGTGTTGACAGGCCAACAACACCTTACACCAAGTCTAAACGGGGTCAAAGGGAGGAGGAACAGGAGGATCTGTCCAAAGACCTGGATGAACCTTCACCTGTTCCAGCGTCTGAAGACGGAAACACAGCCAAAACAAGTATGCTTACAAACTTATAATGATCATGAAACTGTCTTATAGGATTTACAAACCAGACTGACTTATGAACAAAACCCGTTTTTGTCTCTCTCATTGGCTAGAATCTTTGTAGTTTTTAATTCTAGCTGGATATGAGATCTGAATAGATCTTTTGTATACTTTTCTGTTTATATCTTTTTTTAATTGTTGCTTTTATTTTTTATTTACATTTTATACTATATTGGTTAATATACTGAATTTTATTGTTTTCTTTGGCTGAATGTTAAACCACTTTGGTTAACTTTTGTTGTTTTTAAATGTGCTAAATAAAGAAAATTAACTCTGTCATTGCAGATAATACAAAGAAAGATTCCGATTCAACCCCTGTCAAAGGAGGAACAGATATGGGTGAGCTAGTTAAAAAAAGTTGCACAATAAAGTCAGTGATGTAAAACTTTAAATAGAGAGGGTTGTACAATGTGATTATGAAGATTTTTAAAATGAAAACGGCTCTGTTGATTTTTATAACTCTTTTTGTCTTTGTGTAATTTGAGCAGATGAGCAGGAGGATGAGTCCATGGAAACAACAGGAAAGGTATTACAGTCATCAAAAGTTAAATTAACACCAACACACGTAAAACAAATATAATAGATTGATTTGTGCTAACTCAAATGTTTGTGTGTTTAAACAGGAAGAGGAGGAAGGCTCTCCCAGTGTGAAGGGTGAACCTGTGAAGGGTTCAGACCTTCATGAGGACAACGTGACTGAGCAAACCCACCACATCATCATACCAAGCTATGCTGCCTGGTTTGACTACAACAGGTCCAAATACATCTAAATTCAGCTTCTTTATTCACGGTTTTTCAGTGATGTCAGTCAGATTCCACATTCACATCTCCCTCGTCTCATATAACCTAATCCCACTTATTTCTTAAATATAACTGCACACTCAGTATATCCCACTGAGCTTGTTCTCATCCATACTTTGAACTCTTTTACCTGTAGTGTTCATGCCATTGAGCGTAGAGCTCTGCCAGAATTTTTTAATGGGAAGAACAAATCCAAGACCCCAGAGATGTAAGTATGTGATCTAAAGAAAGCACATTGTTGGATTGCATCTTCCTGACAATTTAAAGTTAAACCACAGTATATGAAAGTATAAGTGTGGGAAATATTTCAAACAACTTCCTTCCTTGTTTTAGTTATCTGGCATACAGAAACTTCATGATTGACACCTATCGACTGAACCCTCAGGAGTACCTGACCTCCACTGCGTGTCGCAGGAACCTGGCGGGAGACGTGTGTGCAATCATGAGGTCGGTGGAGGGTTCAAATTTACAGCTCGTTATGTCTTTGATCAAACATGCCACCTGTGACGTGTTATTTCTACCCATTCTTCTGCAGAGTCCACGCATTTCTAGAGCAATGGGGACTGATCAACTACCAGGTGGACTCTGAGAGTCGACCTACTCCCATGGGACCCCCACCCACCTCCCACTTCCATGTCCTCGCAGACACTCCCTCAAGTCTGGTGCCCCTGCAGCCCAAAACATCACAGGTCTGCAAAAATGTTGATGTAATTGCATATATTGACATTTCCTGAAGTCATTTTACACTGTCTACTTTTACGTCGTGTCACTTTTAGACTCCTGCTACCCAGCAGATGATATCATTCCCCGATAAGGTGAAGGACAAACCAGCAGATCTGCAAAACTTTGGTCTGCGAACTGACATGTACAGCAAGAAATCTGGATCAGCAAAGGTACAACAGACTGTTCACTGTTCAAAGTGATTGTTTTGCTATATTTGCTGGTCGACGTTCCATGTTTTATTACTTGCATTAAGTGGGGTGGTGTTTTTGTGTGCAGAGCAAGAATGGAGCAAGCTCAATGAGGGAGTGGACAGAGCAGGAAACACTACTACTACTTGAGGTATAGTCATACTTTATCTGTGATTTTCTTATAACTGGGTTGTCCATTCATCAGGTGGATATTTTTATTTCTCTTAGGGCCTGGAGATGTACAAAGACGACTGGAACAAGGTATCTGAGCACGTTGGCAGCCGGACGCAAGATGAGTGCATCCTGCACTTTCTACGGCTGCCCATCGAAGACCCATATCTGGAGGACAGTTCCTCGTCCATGGGCCCACTGGCTTTCCAACCGATACCTTTTAGTCAAGCAGGAAACCCTGTCATGAGCACTGTGGCTTTCCTTGCTTCTGTAGTTGACCCACGTGTGGCCTCAGCTGCAGCCAAATCTGCTCTCGGTGAGATTTGGCTGATTGTTTTTCATCGTTGGTTTCATCATTTTTGGTTCTGTGATATGACGGAGTTTTAGGGCCACTCTATGTGATTTGCTGTCGTTTGCACGATCAGTTTGAAGTTCTGCTACATATAATTATTTGATGCAGATGTGTTAAAATATCAAGTATATTTTTATTTGTAAAACAGATACCAAAACCAATTATTTCACAGGAAACATTCCTTTTTAACTCAGTGGTAAGACTGCTTTTTTGTATAGTTCTCACAATATTATGACTTTATTCTTGTAATATTATGACTTTATTCTCATAATATTTAATTTATTTAAAATAGGAATCACAAATCTACAAAATCCTTTATCTAGACTGATAAAAAGCCTTCTCTAGTGTCTTCAAAATATTTTTTTCCTCTAGTACCTGCTCATTAATACACAGCATTGATGAAACTAGAACTTTTCAGTTATCTAAATAATATTGGCGCAACATTACAGATTTCTGGTTCATCTGTTATAGCTCATATATCATGTAGTGACGTATTGTAAACAACCCAAAGACCTGACTGTCTGCTGTCGCTCTCTTTCAGAGGAATTCTCACGTATGAAGGAGGAGGTTCCTGCAGCACTTGTTGAGGCTCACGTACGGCGGGTGGAGGAAGCAGCGAGAGTCAGCGGCCGACAGGATCCTCTGTATGGCCTGGAGGGTAGTGGCATCGCCGGCACTGGCCTGGAGGAGGGAGAAAGGCCTGGTAGGATGAACACATGCACAAAACTGGCAGGAAAATTGTTATCAGCAATCTGCTGGCTTCCTTAGATTGTTTTTTTGCACAGTGCCTTGAGATGATGTTTGTTGTGACTTGACTCTATTTAAATAAACTGAATTGAAGTGAATTCTAAAGCCCTGAAACTGTAAACATTTCTCACACTTTTCTCTTTAGATGAATGCAGTGATGAAAGTAAGAGTGACAGCCAATCAAGTGAAGAGAAGAGAGATGCTAAGGTGATGCTTGTTCACTAGAAACCTAAATCCTGGCTTATCAAACTGCAGTAGTTGTTGTTACTATTATGACTGTTTTTTTATTTAGGATAGTAAAGATGGAGCAATAGAGGAGGAGGAGAAGCAGGTGGAAAATGGGAAGAAGGAAGAAGACAGAGGAAGAGAACCTGAAGGAGACAGGGAAGCGGAAAAAAATGAGCCTGAGATGGGTACGAAAAGCTTCATCCATAAGAAAAAGTCTGAGACACAAAGTTCTGCTAAGAAGAAAAGTTAAAAAGAATTGTTCACTTAGGCGATGGAGAAAAGGAGAAAGATGCAAAAGAAGGAACAGAAGAAGGACAAAGAGAAGGAGAGATTGAAGGAGAGAGGAAGGCGAAGGTTGAGCGTGACGTGGGAGAGGGGAACCTGGCAACTGCTGCCGCCTCCGCTTTAGCCGCCGCTGCTGTCAAAGCCAAGGTGAAGCTAATTATATCAGCATCATTCATTCATCACCTGTTCTCTTTGTTGAAGTTTCTAAACTATCAAATTCTCCTTCACTTTGTGCGCAGCATTTGGCTGCGGTGGAGGAGAGAAAGATCAAATCTCTGGTGGCTCTTCTGGTGGAGACACAAATGAAGAAGCTTGAGATTAAACTGCGGCACTTTGAAGAACTGGAAACTATCATGGACAGGGAGAGGGAGGCTGTAAGTGAGAGAACTTAGTATATGTTGTACCTACGTTACCTAATGACAGTATTTACAAAGTTAATGTTTGTTTTTAGCAAATCATTTGAGACATGTTTGTGTTTCCAGCTCGAGTATCAGCGGCAGCAGCTGCTGGCTGACCGTCAGTCTTTCCACATGGAGCAGCTGAAATACGCTGAAATGAGGGCTCGGCAGCAGCACTTCCAGCAGATTCAGCACCAGCAGCACAGCCAGGCGGGGGGTCCGCATTCTAACCAGGCCACCCCAGGCCCACCACCCCAAGGCCCGACTGCAGGTCAGCCAGCTCCCAGCACACCAGCATCGCAGGCGGCACCCAGCCCTGCACCACCATCCTCTTCAGCCCCAGCACCTGAGTCCCAGCCACCTCCAGGAGCTCACACCTCACCTCCCTGCCCCCCAGGCCAAGCCCCAGCCCCTCACTCCAGCTCCAGCACTACACCTGTACTCCACGGTAAGTTAAATACAGTAGTTTTACCATTACTTATTGATACAACAATATAGGTTGTTTTACCGACCATGTTGTGGTTGTATGTCAGCAGACCAAACACCAAGATGATCGTTTCATGAAAGCAAACTTAAAGCAGCCCTATCATCTACTGTGTTTTGTTGAAATTACTTTACAGATTCTTCTATGTAAACTTCATGTTTAAACAGCAAAACCAACAGGTTGTCAAACTTATAATAATCTCTACTTACCAGTATGTTGTTGAACAAGTTGTACCTGTGATCAGAGTCAGTGGTAAAGAAGTAAATGAAACATTCTGTTTCACCCTCACAGAGTCCAACGCCCCTCTGCCAGGGGAGACACTCCACCCTTCAGCTCCTGTCCCCCCACCACAGTGAGGAAAAAAACAACAACCTGAGAATCCAAATGACTGATCATTTTAAAGCCTGCCTGTATCATCTGAAATGAAGTGGTCATCAGCTGAAAGATGACAAACACAGTTTTTCATGTTCAGTGTTTTCTTTTTCCAACTGGATAATTCACGTTTGACAGAAAAATAACGTAACTATCTCTTGACTTTATGAAAAAAAAAGTCTTACAAATTCAGTCAACCTTTGAGGAAAATTGATTTTCATCCTTTGTGGTTGACTGAGGAGAAAAGTCTCAAATCAAAATTGTAAGCTCAACTCAGAAGATCTGGTTACATGGATTATCAACATGCCAGCACTCTAGAAGAACAAAAACTTATTATGTGTTTGATTATTATTTAAACTTGTTTTTCTACAGCGGTTTGTCATTATTCATGAAGTCTAGTTTATCACGAGTTTTCCAGAGTCCCCTCTTGTGCTTAAGGTACGAATTAGTATACATATATGAAAGTAAAAAGCACTTTTATTACCATTTCCCAAGGTCTTGCTGAAAGACCTGAAGCATCTGTCTTATTGAACTTTAGCACTTAAATCTTTTTGTTGTTTTAAACATTTTTACTTATTGAAGGGTTTGAAAAGTCAATCAGAACACTAGATTTTCCTCCACATTTGATGTGTTACTTGGTTTTTTCCACAGGGTCGGACCTGAAACGTTACATGTCTAAAAGTCTGTAATGAAGGAAAATATTTCAATTGAAGATGCCAGTTTGAAATTAAACATCCAGTTTGCATGCAGTTTGAGAAAATGTACTGTAAACTGGATTTTCTGTTACAAACGCAGTTTTTGCTATCATTTTATGATATTTACGTGAAGTATTTTTAAAAAATACTGTAAGCTTGAGGTCCGGACAAGACCTCCCTTAAAAAATCAAGCACTTATAGTAAAAAACATGTCAGTATTTTGCAAGTATGGATGAACTCTAAACATCCAGATTGTTAAGGAAGTGAAGAATGTAGTATAAAAAAATTGACTGAATCTTTTAGCAGCCACATATACATTATACAATGTGAACCTATTCAGATTTGGACGCTGTGTTACCTAAAACTGTTTTTATAATCAAGTTTATCATGTTTATTCAGTGACTTTTATTATGCTTGATTGGGAAGTAAATGGGGATCTTCAGAAACCTTTTTTTATTGTTGTTGTGTTTCACTTCAAATTTAAAAGACACTTTAACGCTGTCAACAAGGGAACACATTAAAACTGTTCATAATGGAGAATTATGTTGGAAATATCTGCAACAATATCCTCACTTTTTATCCTGACAATTTTTATATTTTTACTCTCATTTTTATTTTTCATTTTTATTTTGATATCTCAACATTGTAACTGTATATTATCTTTGTAACCTGTATTTACCCTCCACCCTTGTGTGTTTGTGTGTGTGAGAGATCTGGATCCGTCTGAGGCGTGACTGTTCATGTGTGTGTGTGTGTGTGTGTGTGTGTGTGTGTGTGTGTGTGTGTGTGTACATGCCATTAAGACCTGTAAACCACATTACCATTCAGTTTTTAATTTAAGTGCCATCAGTTGTGAGTTCATGGAGTTTGATGAATTAAAAAAAAAAAACGTGCTTTGCTCTGCACATGGTCACATCAGTCATATTTACTCCCATCAGATGGTGGAAATTTGCAGTAAATGTCCATAAAGCCAGTATTACTGTCCTCACTTGCATTTGTGAGCATAAATGGACATTTTTTATCTGTGTTATTACTACATTGTGTGCATTTTTGTGATATGAAATATGTGTCTGCTCAATTTTCTGTATGTTTTTCATGCTGTTGAAGGTAGCGGCAGCAGTTATTATACAGTAGAAATACAATTTTTTCCTCTGTGAATCATCACATTAGTGCTGACAGTAACTATGGCAGTTTGTATTAAAAAAAACATCCAATCAGGTTTTAGTTACAAAATGTTTGAGGAAAAAAAAAATAAAGATGTAAAGAGGAGTCACTGTGTTAAGTGGTTTGTTGAGTGAAGACACATGCACGATTAAATCAGTCACTAAGTATTTTAATATCAGAAATTACTTAATTGATGAATATGTTTTCTCTTGTTGAGTCATAAGGTTGAACACAAAACACATTTTTGACTTGAGCATGAAGGTGTTAGGTATAAAATTATCACTTTGTGCCATTATGATTTGACATTGTGATAGCGAAGAATCTTGGGCAATACAAAAACAAGAGGCAAAATTATTATTCAACTTGGCTTTTTTTAATTACCTTCACAATGCTTTGGTATCATTAATATTTTTCAACACAACTCCAAAATGTTTAACAAAATTGTAGCACTACTTAGCTACAAATTTAGACTCCAAATGAAACTGTAAACCTTCTTTTGAAATTCACATTTTTTTTATTGTAATACATCACATTATCATATCCATCCAAAAGAAAAAGAAAGACTTGGGTTGACGACTGACAAAGGTAAATCTATTGAAACCACACTGATTGTGCCTGCAAACATTAAAAATATTTGGAATATGAGATGAAAAGTCTCTTCACATTGGACAGAAAAGGCACCTTAAAAAATGTTTTAAAAAAAATTTCTACAGTATTAATAAAACAGACACAGTGGAGGTAGGATGACAAGGGTGGAAGACCAACATTCCAAAAAACTTTCAAGAAAAACAGTTAGAAATGTGTCTGAAGTATTCAACCGTTCATCACCATCCGGACGAGCTCTGCGATGAAAGATGGAGAAGTGTCAAATATGTGTATGAACAAACACAAGATACCATCATTCATTTCTGATTAAAAACATCTCTCTGATCCAGGAGTCACAGCAAAAATGATTTAAAACAGATCTTTAACACGCTTTACCTTCATAATTAATGCAGCCGTTGGCGTCTTCATGTCCTGCTAAAAGAGTCTCAACCTCGTCTTCTGTCATTTTTTCACCTGAAATGCAAACAAAGGAAGGACATTTAAAGAGGTAGCTATTGCTATTTTTTGACAAGATAAAGTTATTTCTGTGCAACGTGTGGCAAGAGTACAAGAGTTTTGAAAGGAAACGTACCTAATGTGGTGAGGACGTGACGCAGCTCTGCTCCCATGACTGTCCCATTTCCCTCCTTGTCAAACACACGCAAGCCTTCAACAATATCGTCAAATGAGCCCTGGTCCTTGTTCTTAGCAATGGCCTGAAACATTGGCAGGAACTGCTCAAAATCCAGCATCTTCTGGTTCATCTCTACAAGAAGCAAAAGAAAAGTTAGTCAATCATTTGACGGAAACTGTTTAATCCGATTGTAAAACGCATCTGAGGCGTCATCTGAATAATAATCAACCTAACAGCTAAGACAAACAGCAGCAATTAAACCTTCTCTGTGCGACTGAAGAAATGACATGCTTACCTTCTAACTTGGGGTTTCCAAGAACTTTGAGGACTTCAGCATTAATTGGATTCTGGCCAAGGGCTCGCATGACATCACCACACTGGCTATAGGCAATTTTCCCATCACCCGTCCGGTCAAACAAGAGGAAGGCCTCCTTGAACTCTAACATAGACACACAAGTGCAAGAATAAACATATCAGACACATCTGCTTACGATTTGTCTGAAGCTGTGAAAACATCACGTCATATCAGAACTAAAAAACTAATAAACTCTGCACATTTGCATAGGAGATGTTTCCTTAAAAAAAATATAATATGATACAAGTCAAGGGAGAAGTCCACACCCTCCTATGTTTTGAAATAAAACATCATTGTGAAAAAAATAATTTAAAAGTCATCAGCAGTGCTTAAACCAGACAGTAATCACACAAATGAGTAGTGAATACTGTTTTTTTTTAAATATTCTCCTAATAGTACATGCTTATAAAAGTTTGCCTCCAAATCAGTTTAGACTCATGGTCTCCCTCGTGTTTCTTTGTAAAGCCAAGAAGTTGACACAATAAATTGAAGCAGCTCTTTACAGCATACCAACAAGTAAAAGTCTTGGGATGAGATCCAAATGTGCTTCTTTTACTCCGATCCTAAAGACTGGCAGACGAATAGCTACTAAAATGATCATCTGAACTAACAAAGTGATCTGTGCTCAAATAATAATATTTCCATGATAATAACAATACACATTTAATTCAGAAATCTGACTAGATCAGAGTTTTCAAATGTGCTTAACTGAAATATACAAATAATAAAATGCTTTTATTATCAAATGCTACTGGTGTCTGTGTGCCTACTTTTAAACAGAGCAGTGAGATCTACTGTGTTTTGTTGTTGAACCACATAATTTGCATAGATTACATAAACTGCTTTGACTCAAACAGTAATTATGACAGTTGTTTTTACAATGTATCGTGTGACACAATGGCAGCTTAAAGTTAATTATCTTTTGGGACTATATAGTTTATTTTACTTTGATCCTAATAAGCTGGTCTTATTTTAATACATATGACAGTCTATTTTCCCTTGTTATTTCATGCTTTAATAAACACTCCAAAGCACACACTTTAACATTGACATGCAAACCATTTTTTTCTGGTTAGCATGACATTTTAAAAATCCAAAGTTAAATATTTGTCTGGTCGAGTCGTGCTGAAACCACCACACAAACCGATTTTTTATTGATTCAATCTATTATAATTTACCTGAAGAATCAAGTTGTTTGTTGAGGTAACTGTGGAGCTAAGAAGCCAGAGTTTTATTAACCTATTTCAAATGAGCTAGATAATATGTCACAAAGAGAAGTTCATTAATAAAAATCGTCTATTTGCAAAACAAATATGAACGTTAACTCACCCATAATCTGGTCCTCTGTGAATTCAGACTGGTTGAAGCAGATTTACAGAGACAGAGTAGACAGATGGGACAGGAGAAAAACAAGAGCGACATTTTTAGCGCTAATGCATCGGAAGTCATGAGATTGAGAACGAGAGGTAAGTAGGACGAGCTGAGCAACAAAGCGTTAGCATAGCATTACCAGGTCCGCGTTACCGTTTGACCTTAATTCTACAGAAAGTGTTTTCTTCATTAAATGAGTTCAGAAAAATTATCTTTCCTCACCATCTTTGTTGTTGGTGTTCAGATGACACACGGCAGTAAATCGTCTCTCTACGCTAAAGCGGACGCAGCTAACCAGTTTGGTAGGTACGCGTCTTGATGACGTCTCCTACAGTCCCAGCCAATCACACGCAAGAACTGGAGCAGCAGCATTTTTCACATTTTTGTACGAGTGCAACTGCTCTGCTTCAGGGCAAATAGGGTTTAGGGCCTTTACTATCCCGCCACACCCCTTTGTTTACTTCTCATAT
>JAVKLF010000110.1:11344235-11355364 GCA_034783495.1 Millerichthys robustus | reverse complement strand
TGTGTGTGTGTGTGTGTGTGTGTGTGTGTGTGTGTGTGTGTGTGTGTGTGTGTGTGTGTGTGTGTGTGTGTAACTGTATCTCCTGATGAAATGTGCTTACTGCTCCAGTTTGCTGCCCTTCACTTCTGTCCCAAGCTCTACATGGCCTGTTGCCAGAAAGTGCCGATGTATTGGTATATTTGTGTCTCCACGTTAAATAAACCACAAATAAAAATAAGGGGTTTTGTCTGAACTCGAACAAAGTTACGAGTTTACCTGATTCGTCCTGAGGTGTGCAATGGGACCAAATCAGTGCCACAACTGCAGCTGTATGGTTTTCAAACAGCCTGTCTCATTTACACAAGAGCATTTCGCACTCTGAATGACACCACATTTACTCCCCATGCTGCTTGCGACTTTGACAAGGAAGAGGAGAGCTCAGGCCATTTACCGTATCAGAATCAGACTGACATTTACTCGACACAGCGCCACGCGTCAGTTTCACCTCGGCCCCTGCCTCCTGTTCCTCTACTCAATACTTGCCTACCTCTTCAAAATGACCCTTGCAAGCACATTTTAGTCATACGATCTTAATACATATATCCTTTATCTGGCAGCAGGAAGGAGTTGACATGCTGGAACATAGGGGTCCCGCGGTGTCGTGTTTGTGCGACCATGTTCATGTCAAAGGCATCCGTTTGAGTTCAACATTACAACATGTTTCCTGGCTGACAAATATTGAGTTACTGAAGGTCTCAGTATTAGAGATTTGATGGAGACCAGCATTTTTAAAAGAACAGTCCAAATGGAAATAGAATCTAGAAAGCCATTATCAGAAGAGATGAAGAGAAACAGACACCGACACAAAAATAAACTAGATGATGCAATGCGAACATCTGGTTAATGTCTAACGGGAAGGTTCAAGAAAAGATCATTATGATCGTTATGTGAAAACAATACTTTACAAACCTTTACATGAGTGGTTTATAAAGCTAGGGTTCCTCTTAGGATCACAAAACAGCATATAGGAGGTTTTAGGAAGTTTAATTTTGTCAATATTAAACTCTGTTTCTCTAAAATGAAGCTGTTCGAAAAGCAATAAAACAGGTAAGATACTAACTATTGATATCTTTTCTTACAGAACCCATGAAATGAGTGATAGAATCTCTCAAAGTACCACTGAATGTGTGAAACATTCATTTTAAGTCACTAAACTGAGACACATCAGACACAGAGCTGCTAAGCAGAGGTGTTTGTGTAGGAACTTGTTCCAAGATCAAACATACACAAAAAAACTTCTTAGCTTTAAGCCATCTGTTTTTATCCACCTTTCATATTTCCCTCTGCTTCACCCTGTCAACATTCTCTTTCAACTTTCATTGACTTGCCATCCTCCTGCTTCTCCACACAGTCTCCAATCCCAGTTTTCTCTGATCTGCCAACCGTTGCTGGGTTTTCCCTCCTCATTCCTGCCCCTCCTTTCCCTCACATTCCTTCCTTCCTTCTCTCTCTCTCTCCCTCGCTCTCTCTGCCTGGATCTCCCCCTTTCCACAGTTGTCCTCACATATTAGGTTCCCCTGTCCTGAGAAGCAGAATTAGTCAGGAATCTTGTCCACTTGTTTCTCTCAATCCTTGGAAGAAGGTGACGGCATGAAGGGAAAACACAAATAAAACACAAGCAGACCCGGAAAGGGACTACAAGCAATCTGAAAAACAAAAAAGAAAAATAAGCACAGGAGGACATAGAGAAAAAAAGAAGATAGAGAAGACAAACATGTAGATGCTTGCAGTTTGATGCAGCTTCTCTGAAGGCATGTGGCTGCCTGCAGCCAGCTTTTTCCTCTTCGCTCTTCAGCTGACTGGTGGAAGCTCGGCACTCATGTCGCTGAGTGCTGCTTGATTTATCTCGCCATATTAACGTAAGAACACTGTTTTTATTATTACTCAAAGAGGACATAATCATTGTGACTCTAACATCTGGACTGCTGAACAAAGGACCTGGTTCACCTTGAGCACTGTGAAGAGGAGAGACAACCAATGTGGGGCCCAGGTAAGACAATATATGTCCATTCTGAGACTTTTCCTTTCATCACTTTAAAGAAAACTAACAACGGTCCTATTATAAATGCAATATTCTGAGCATAAAAGAAGTGAATGATGGTTTTTGATGAAAGTTAGGGCAATCTTCTGCAGCTCAGTGAATGCAAGCCTTTCCTCTCAGACCTGATCTGACCCTGACCTTTATTATACATCACTGGTGTGATGAAGAAAAGGAACGATGAAAGAAACGTAAGGAGTAAATCTAAAGACGGCAGGAAAACGAGCCTTTTTTGTTTCACTTTATCTGTATGTTTCCTGACATTCAAACTGTTCCTCAGTTTGCTTCAAGGCAGGAGAGAAGTGATTTTGTGCACAAATACAAAGCCCCAGGTGGTTGAAACAAGAAGTCAATAAAATTACAATTCAAGGATTGGATTTTGCCTGAGGAAGACATGTAGCAGGGGAAAATGTTAAACTTAACATAAAAACTTGTGTGTTTCCACATTAAGGCTGCACATGCTGAAACGCATCAAGTAGAGGGCAGGGTAAGAAAGAAATCCACCACACATTATAGGTCATTAGACTTTTTAAAACATTATTATTGTATTAATACTGTCAAACACGATATTATTCTTTTTTGTAAAAAGTAACAGTAAGAACTAATACTTTATACTAATATTTAGAAGAAACGTCACGGATATAGCATTGGGTTTTACAGTATACACAGATTTTTAGTTTTTAATGTTTTTTTTAAAAAGGTGCACAATAATCAATATTTAAGAAAACATAAATGTGCTGGAGTTAGCACAATGGCTAAATTTCACATGTTTGATTTGGAGGCTGAGTGTAACTTCATTGTCCTTTTTTTTTGTTTGTTTTTGGTTAGTTTGATCCCCAACAGCAGGTGTCAATGGGTTCAGTAATATGTATTTAATTTTACTTGTCGGACTCGGTTTGATTAATTTACAAGAATTTAGGCAACTTCTGATTTGTTTACATAGTGTAAGATCTATTGGATGGATGAATGGATAGATGGATATTGTGTTGTTTGACACCTAAAGTTGTTATTACATATATCAAAGAATAATGGGATGTGCAGAGATGTGTTGATTAATTGTTTGTGTGTGTATAACAGTATCTGTGGTTATGTGTGATGCATGCTGGACACCCACAGTTTTCATTCATGCACCTCTTATTTTAACATGCGGTGCAGTAACTCAGTAACTCAGTCACTCATTTTGCTCTGTGTCAGAACTTGCAGACATTTATGAAGAAACACACCATTTGCCACTTTACATGAAACAGATTAAGACCAAAAGTCAAATTAAATTAATCTGCTTCAGCTTGCTTCGCATCTGAAAAACTGATGCATGAGATATGTCAGATACTGTACATGAGAAAAGATAAGTCGGATGCTTTCATCTCTTTATCATTTTTTGGCACCTTAACCGGTGCCTGTTTCACTAAACACTCTCTGAAGATTATTTCATTGGTGTAAGACGTTAAATGAAGACGTCGTTTAACTTTGGCAGGACTCTCATCACTGCTAACGACCAAAACTAAAATTAGAGCTTAACAAGCCTGTCGACACAGTTCTGGCCGACTGGAAGGAAGGATGGTGTAGTAGAGGTCACAAGCACACAAACACACACGTGCACAAACATTCACACGAACACACATATGCTATAGTATTCCTTAGGCTTTGATCCAAAAATTGAAGAAGTATTTTTTTTTACGATTTAACCACAGTAAATTTGGAATAAACAATATAAAATTTTATGTTTTCCAATGATGAGCTCTACGCAGCATAAAAAGGCTGTAAACAAAAATGGGTGTGGTATCGTTTAACAAAACTGAAAGAAAAAGAACTATCCCTTATTCACAAACCCAAGTTCAACAGACTCAGTGTTCAGTTGTTTTAGGCTAAGACAAAGGAATAATTGTCTTAATTGTAGTTAATTTTTATGTTTTAATACATGCTAATTTATCCAGGATTTGCTTTTTTGTTTATTTTGATGTGTTTATGGGTATTAAGTCATTTAGAAAAGTTAAACTACAAAATTTGAAAGAATGTGACTCAAAGATGAAAGACCAACCATGCTAACTGCATGACATGTGCTTGCATTTTGCATCCATTTTTTGAAAATTGTGACTTACATATTTTTGTGTGCACAATCTGCAAAACTGTAATCTGTGGATGTTATTTTGTTGCTCACTTCTGCCCACTTCATACTCATATTGCACACTGCTTGGCAGCTGCCACCACATTTTTTTAAACATTGTTTGACACCTGCTTCCATCCATGTGTCGAAATGTGACTAGTGTGGAAATGAAGATGGGTTCTAGAGAAGTTGAAAACTTTTGCGACAACTCTGACTATTCTGAGAGAAAATTTCTTGCACTAATTATTGTACATGTTCATAATGTGACAAGATTTGCCCGCTTCTGTAATTTAAGCAAACAAAAACTGAGAACCTCTTGAGAGGTTGTTCAACAACTAATCGCAGCCTTCTCATATAATACATTTAGCAAGAATAAATAAAATAAAATAAGTCAACTGTATAATCCCACAAATTGAATGATTTATTAGAACTGACACAAACACCACAACATTTATCATATAATTATAACTCCAAAAAGTTTTTTAGAGTTTTAAATGCAACAGTAACATAGCTTAACAGTTGAGCAACCAATGTATGTATTTTTCTAATAAAATCTTGTAAACAACATAAAAAGTTGCCATAAATTCCTAGAGGAGACTCACACACACATGCAGGATGATTTGTTACATGAGCTCAGCGGTCCGGTTTTGTCTTCCCATGGTGACATCCATTAAAGTCATGCTGAGTCTAACCCTCCGCCCTCAGACAGCCACATTAGCACCTGGCCCATTGGTTACAACAATACACCGGACTGCATTATTCAGGCAGACTCTACTAATGAGGAAACCTTATCACACAAATACATGAACCCTATCCTGGTTTTGCACACGTTTAAACACACAGAGAGGCACCATATTTACTTATTCTATTTATCTTTTCCTTTTGTCAAGACAAATCCATCATGTGACCGTTTGATGGTTTATAGAGTCTTTAAATAAACAGTATTTGCAAAGGTTTTAGTAAAAGTTAGTACAAATAGGCATGCAGTGAGTCTCTGAGCTCATTCAGCAGTTTCCCATCTGCCTGTCAAACAGCTGTCAGCGTTCCCCCTTCAACCTGCTGTTTCGCCACATCTTCCACACCCAACACTTTCATGCAAGAGTCAGTTTACATTAACCTCAGTCTCCCCTCCCCTCTCCACCATGTTTTATCCAGTCTCTCAAGCTGTCAGTCTACGTTCCACTTCATTTTGGTTTCCTCACCCAGCTTTCTGACCATAACAGCACCGTGAACTCAGCGTTTTATCAAACATATTCCAGCTGACTGAAAATCAACACAGAGACAGTGACGAGAGAACACGTGCAGGGTTACACAGAGGGAGGGGAGGATGTTTTCAGACCAGGTGTGGATGCACCCACATTTCAGAAGTTGTCAATGAGCTGAAGGAGGCTGAGCACAAAGTGAGACAAGAGCAGACATCAGAGAAGAAAAATGGTCAATAGTAAACAGCAGAGAAAGGGTGACAGAGAGGGAGGGAGCGCAGAATCGACAGCAGCATTATCGCTCTGCGTTCTGATTCAAACGCCACAAGAAAATGCTCCTCTTCGAGTGGTCTCATTGGCTGCACCTCTGGCCAATCGCAGCTTGGGATGCAAGGTGCCTTTAGGTTATACCAACCCAAAAATATGAGAGGAAGACAGAGAGAGGCGTGCTGTAGTGCAGAGGTTCCTCCTGTGAGGCGAGCCTCCATCTCTCCGCTGTTCCTGCTGCTGGAGTGAATCCATCACAGTGAATAAATTACGGGCTTTATTGCAGTAGACTGAGTGCATGTTTTTGTTGCAGGCTACTGGGTTTCTCCTCTGGCAACAGCTGGTCGATCTGTGTGTTGAGATCACAGGCAGAGGAAGCTATTTTTTTATGTGGACCAGGGAAGCAAATCAGATTAATTGTAAGGGCACGAAGTGAAAGTTTTGATGCTCGTCTTTTTCCACGTTGAGTTTCGAAAGCCACAGATGTGAGCAACAAAGATTTGAGTCATCCCTGTAGCTGATCAAAGTGTAGAGGAGTCAAGCCAGAAGATAACGTGGGAATCAGAAGTGGAAGGATACAGGATGATCCTGGGTAAGGCAGAATAAGAAAGCTTTCTCTGCTTTTTACGCTCATTGATTGCATTGATTCTATTTTCACAGCTCTTGTGTCAAGACTGTCACTCATGCTGGCCACAAAGTTTTTGGCTGCCTTTATTCATCTCAGTGAATTTTGCTTTCTTCAACACGCATGATGAAGTAAGCCAAATTCACAAAGATCTGGATGATAGGAGCAGAACACAACATGTATGTTTATTACAATCTTTCCAGTCTGAAATGCAGAAAGGAAAATTGAAAACAAAATAAAAGACAAAAAAACAATTCGGTGCCTTTTTATGACAAATAATACACTCCAAAGCATAGTGTATTTATGTTTTAGGCATAAATGAACCCAGAGAGAAGTATTTCACATGACATCCAATCACTGCTATGGCTTCACAAAATTTTGAAGATTTATGGTTATCACAAATTCAAATAACCAAATATCAATACTGAAAAGGAATGCTTGAAAATCATTGGGTGCATTCCTGTAATGTTTTGGATAATCAGACACCCTTGATGGTGTCCAGGCACACAAAGAGTTGCGACCATCATGGTGACAGAACAATCGGAGGAGTATATCTCAACTGATGTCATTGTTGCAAATTCAACAATATCACAGTCACATTTCCCTCATATTGTGCCGTCCTAATAAAGACAGTCTTTTGTACATTTGGGTTGATGAATGAAATCATCTTAAAGTATAAAATGTGCTAACTTCTGACAAGAAGCAAGACTTTATCAACAATCCTTATTTGAACATGATCCTTCTCAGTTCTCTCATCAGTTCATCAACTTAGTCAGTTTCTTTTTACAGATTTATTTACCTACCTGGAGTCATAACTTTTACATACTGGACCTGTGCAGAGCAGGCAGTGGCTAACTTATAAGAACATGACACGTTTTCGTTGTAACTGTACAAAAGCATGCTCAACAAAAAGGTATAAGTCTTACAGAGAGGCTTTTACAAAAGCTTTGTAAAGCAACAACTAGATTTTTAAAAATGTAATTTGCTATTCAAAAGCACACACATTCAATCTATGTATTGTTCTGCCTAAGCATTTTATGTGGCTGGTTAAGGATGATAATGTTTAATGTTCTGCAGAATGTCATAGCAGCCACTTAGTGTCCTACATCTATTTTTATTACAAGGTTAACTTTTTCTCATTTTTGCCATGTGGCGCCGTCACATGAAATAGATTTTACCCTGAGTCATCTTATTCTTTTCAACAGTTTTTCTGTTTAATAATGCTGTTGCCGGCACATATAGCATTACAGTGAATTTGATTAACTGCAGTGACCTTGTTCCACGCGCATAGACTAAATATTTGCTCGCTCCAACCCCCCTGCTCGGGCCTTCCTGTGATCTAAGCAAGAGCTTGTCATAATCCCTTTCCCACTGCGGAGGATTTAACTCTACATGCATTATAACACCCCCCACACACCCCAACATACAGAGACATGAACACAACAACATGAGCTGATGAGATTTTTGTAAACTGCATTAGCTACTTTTTAGATGGAGAGGAAGAACCAGACCAAAATAGCACCATGACATTGACTGTAAAGACGAAAGGGGTGGGGGTGGGGGGAGAACAGTGCTTCTCGCTTTCATCTAGCCAGTTTTTTTTTTTAGATTTTGCTACTTCATGCACATCCTCCATTGACTACTTTTTTTAAATGAAAGACCCCAGTGAGCAGCTTTGACTGAGAAAAATGTGCTAAAGCTGACTCCCTCCGATGCAGAGCAGTGTAGGTTTAGTAACTCTTGTGTAATTTTTGTGATGAATATTTCAGACCCAGGGGTTTTTATTTATTCAAAAGTGAGCCAAGGCTTCCTCTAGTCTGATGCAAAGACCTCACTCAGCACTATGCAAAAGTTCATCGCTTGCATCAACCGATGTCGCACAGACACACAGACAGATAAATGTGTAGATCTGGCTGCACAGGTTTGGTTTCCAGCTAATTTCTTCCATATTCAAAAAATGCATCTCTTAAAGAATCACACATACACGTCGTCCCTGATAAACAAGATGACCTTTAAATCAGAGCGATGAAATGAAGAGTGCAAAGTATTGACATTTAAAATGGAGAAACGGGCCCCGTTGCTCTGTGTTTGACAATCTGACACAATTTTCAGCTGTCTGGGAAAAACTGAAACTGTGGCAAAAGCCTCTACAAGCTGTTTAAAGTGAGATAAGAAAAGGTCAAATCACAAGATCTTCATTATTAACTGTAAAAATGAGAAGAACAGAGATGTCGTGTTTGACATCCAAACACAGAAAACGTGTGTTGTGATGTTTTGTGTGTGAAACATTATCATTTAATTTTTTTCTTTCATGTCAACAGTGTAGGGTAACAATGATTGAGTCTATTTCATTTGTCTTGGACTCTGCCATATTCAAGATGGCCATCACAGCTAATTGAAAATAGCAAACACCAAAACAGCTAAAACTTAATTTTACAGATACGGAGCTAAACTTTGGTATAAATAGTAGTTGAGAGTCAACCCCATTGCATACTCTGCTAACAATGTGCTAACAGAAAAATGTTTGATGCAATTTTTAGCATGTAAGAAAGTATGTACATCTTCAAAACATATAATTTCATTTTCTATTTTGTAATTAGAGTTATTTGATGGTTGAAGCTCATTTATGGTCATGAGGTCATAGGTCACATTTATGGATAAATAAGAAACTTTCCCTTATGATGGAGAGGCATGAGAATACACTTTTACCCCTATTTTTAGGACTATTTGAATAAAACTGAATCAACTAAGTTAAATTTTAATTTGTTATTCCCTCCCCAAAATAACTTATTTGTTCCAGCCTGTCAAACATGTAGATAACTCGTCACAAAACATGACTTCAAGTGCAGTAGTTGCTCATTTTGTTTTGTGCAGCCCTGGTGTCACTGTGAGAGCTTCTGAGAAGCCTTATATTGTCACTGCAAAAACACTTGTCAACACCATTTTCTGCTTACTGACTCTGACAACATGTCAAGTGGCGCTGACCTACAAAAGCCATCTTTACACACCTGTAAAAACTGAAAAAACAGAAGAAACTTGTTTGATGGGGCTGTCAGGTGGAGCCACTTGAAACTTTGCTCTCGTCACATCTTCATCGTGTTACAGATGTCAAAGACAGAGCTCTGATTAATATGATTCTTTGTACTACTCTATGAGGAAAAATGTGGGAACACTAAATTAACGGGGCAGCAAAATCATGCTAATTTGTTATTTCTAGCATTTAGTTTCAAGATAAAGTAAAACGTTAAACAACCTATTGCAAAAATCATTAACTTGTGAGAAGAATGCCGAAATTTACAACAGTGGTTTGAGAATAATATGTCCTGGTTTCTTGCCATTGATTATTCTGAAGGTATGCAGACCACAGCTGAACCGCTGCCCGACTCTTTTACTCTATATAACCCCTGCTTGTTGCTTTATGACCTCACTGCCTTTGGACTCCAGCCAGCTCCAAAAATACAAGCCTGTAATATCTGCTTTTATGTGGAAAAGGAGCTATATATGAAGCTTGCTGCACTCACTTCTATTTAGTTGAAGCCTTTATTGCCATTGTGAGTTCTCCTATCATCCCATGCCATTGTTTTTTGCTCTTCTGCACATGTTCGTTTTTTATGTTCTCACCCCCAGGTTTCTATAGGGTTGTTTCTGTAGTTGTGTACTCTTCTGCTTCCCAGCAGGTGTGTAAATGGTTTGACAAAAGAAATAATAATGTGGGGCTGGCAGAAATGTTGACAAAGTGGATCTCCTGATGGCCTTCTCTTTGCTTTGAGTGGCTTTGTGATGTAGTGCCCTCTGTTTGCCTTAAACTGTGAAACGTTATGTCAGCAGTTTAATGAGCGAGGTAGAGTTTGCAGCCGGAAATAAGATGATCCAATACTTCACAATGGAGCTATAGCCTGAACAGAAACATAAGCCAGCAGGATTGATCCAAGCTTTTTTCCGAAACAAAGGTTGTTTCTGCACCCCCTTGAATAAAAAAAGTGAAAAGGGTGATTTATATAAGTCATGTTAATTTGGTGTCCCTTGTGGTGTCCAGTGAGAGGCACTTTAGAAGTTTTGGTCCTCCTACTTGGTACTTCATTCAACTGGACTGTGAGTTTGCTTCACATTGCTGGTAGTAAGTCAGAAATGATGGATTTTTGTCACTTGATTTTTTTCGCTAAGTTTTATGGGTAAATTTTTCAGATGTGGATCAAGGAACCAAGAGTCTCTAGTTTGTGGTTTTGGTTTCCTTTGTTGCTTTGGTTCTCTTAGCCTCATCGAGCTGTGAGCTTCAGCAGGCAGGTGGTCAGCAGCTGCAATTAAGTTCAGTCTTGATCCTCATCCAGAAAAGCATGAATCTGAATTGTTAACTCTAGAGTGGAAATAAGCCAGGGCTTTAAGTGGAGAAGTTCATTATTGGTGGCAGAATAGAGTGGAGGATAGAAATGTGAATTGCAGTGAAAATGTTTTACCAACTGATCTACATTCCAAACCCTCCCTATGTTCATGAGCTATGTGTATTAACTGCAAAAATTAGGTCGCAAATTCAAACGAGCTCTGCTCTGTGCAAGAAGCAGATATTAGCCAGTTGAGGTGGTTTGTGCATCTGGTAAGGGCACTTTTTGGATGCCTTCCAAGGGAAATGTTTCAGACATGACCCACTGGGAAAAGACCTTGGGGCAGAACCGGGACTTGCTGAATTGACGATATCTCACAGCTGGCCTGAATGACTATGGGTTCCTCCAGATAAGCTGAAGGAGGTAACTGTTAAAAGAAACGTTTAAGGATCTCTGACTAAGTTATTGCATCTACAATCTGGTCTCGGATGGATGGATGGATGGATGGATGGATGGATGGATGGATGGATGGATG
>JAVKLF010000110.1:11323213-11333770 GCA_034783495.1 Millerichthys robustus | reverse complement strand
AATTATACCAGTTATTTATTAGGACAGAAAACGTTTAATCATTGTTAAATTAGAAGTGAGAAAAAGATACAGGTTTAACAAGCACTTTTACTGAGATCTATTTCTCCATTTCAAGTATGGCTTATCAAAACAATTAGCACATTAGAGCTTATTTTCAGTTATTTTAGTATTTTAGAACATATATTAGAAAAAAATATGATTAAGTTTTACACATTCTAATTCTAAACAACAAGACCTATGACAATCTAATTAATATTCTCTTTAAGTGCTTCGGGGTCCCCTGCTGCACAAGTGTCCTATATTTATCAAATCCTAACTTAGAATGTGAATTATCTGAACTTCATGTTGTCGACTGATGATTGACATCACAGCTGGGAGCAGGTGAAAACTTGCTTCAGTATTTCTCAGCTCCAGTTTTAGCTTGTTGCAGCAGCGAGGAAGAAACACGCCTGCTTAACTGAGACTGTGTTGTCTGGAGGAGTAGTTTTTTTTCTTTTTTTTTTTTGTAGTAGCCTGTATTTAGTTTCCATTTTGTTGTGTGGGAAAATGAGCAAAACAAACAATAAATACACGAACCTTTTGAATTCAACAGAAGCATTCCATTTTTGGTTGCAAATACATACCAGTTGACTCATAACATGTTTGTGTTTATAACAAGGTTAGTTTGTGGGGCCATTCAGATAAGATTTTAATGGGGCTGTAAGATTTGTGAGGGTTGGTGTGAAGCAGGAAGATGACCACAGCTCCTCCTCTAGGCTGCTGATCAGGCACGTTTTCTGCATTTTCCTTCTGCTGTATGAACACAAGCCAGGCTGAAATTAAAGAGGTCTGAAGTCATGCAAGGCGAGACGAAGGATTTTAGTGTCACCATTAAAGAAGCATCAGTGTTTACGGAAGCTGAAAAGCAAATAACTCATAAAGTCTGTCTGTACCATCATCAGAACATCCCATTAACCAGTGATCGGATTTTAATCAAACTCAGTGTATCATCTGCAAGGTATTCATTTTTGGAGTCAGTTTCATTGAAGATGGCAGTCACAGCTACCTGATACATCAGGAAATACAAACGTACTACTGCTTAATGGGATAATTTAGACTTTTGGTGAAAACTTTTTCCACAGAGCCTCACATCAAAAGATCAGAGCTGACATCTTGAGGGATGGAAAACAAACCTGGTGTTTATGATCCGCCACTCTAACCTCTAACCTACAGCAGAAATCAAACAAAACCCAAATGTATACAGGTCCAGTTAAAAATACAACCGTGATTAAGTGCTAAATATTTGCTTTCTAAATGCAGCGGTGCATAAAGGACACAGGCAAGCTTCTGAAATGTGTGTGCGCCCTGCTCATAAGCGGCCACTTAATTATATCTCTTCATACCCGAATGTTCCCACATGACCTACATGAGTGCAGCACACTTGTATGTTAAGCATTTTTATTTGCTTTAGGGTGCTCATAACTGTGTACTTAACACCTTTGACCTCACTTGGTGCTCATGTATAAAACAATCCTTCAGGGGGTTTCTGTCATGCCCGTGCCATATGGTGAGAAGTCTTAAAACCGGGACACCTGTTTGTCCACAACTCTTTTCAAAACACACAACGCTCTGCTGCAGCTCTTTCCACGGTAACCTGAGAGACTGGGAGCTGGACATTCTTTAATAATGAAGGGATGCTCTGCTTACAGTACTGTTCTTAGCTTTCTCAGGCTGTCTGGCCTTTTGCTGCAGTTTAAAGGCAGACATGCCTTTTATCTTTCACCAGGATGTCGTTAAGGCTTTAGACGTTAGAGGCTGATTGGTTAATTGTGACCACTGGAAGGCCGGTGCTTCTCGCAGCACCGTCACTGAAACCAAACATGTGGTAATTATAACAGGCCAATTCACTGAAGGCCACAGAGGACAGATTAGCTTGCCAATGTTCAGCTCAGCTCTGCTGCAAGGCTGACGTCACACCGTGCTGCATCCTCACCACTGCTGTACAACACCGAACACTTCAGTCTCTTTTTATTTCCTTCTTCATTGTTGTTCCCTCACCACATCCTGTTTGTTCAGTAGCCTTTAAATTCTCGTTTTCCTCATCAGTTTCAGTGTTTTTTGTTCTCCCTCCATGGGGTTTTAGATTGTGTGTTCATCTTTCAGCCCTCTTTCCACCCCCCTCTTCCTGTCGCTGCTGCTCATTCTCAGCGCAGCAGATTTGGCTGCTCGACCAGTTTCTATCTCCTTTCTGCGCCTTTGTCGCCTTTATAGATAAAACATCAAAGCATATCCTCCTTAGGAAGAAAAAGGATTTTAGGAACATTCACTTGCTCTCATTTTCTTTTAAAATCCCCTTTCCGCTTCTCCGTTCATTTAAATCCTTCCCGCCTCTGTCATAGAATCTAACAGTCAATTTATCACACTGTGTTGAACTAAATTCCATCGTACTTGCATATAATCAACAGCTTCATTAACCCTCTACGGTACGCATAATGATGTCAGTTAGGAAAAAATGTTAAGGATCTTTTTTTTATTTAAAATAGACCTAGTAAACATAATCAAGGTTGTTTTTTTGTTGTTGTTGTTGTTGTTGTTAACGTTGCCATTTGAAATAAGATGTAACACGTGAAAACAAAACGTTTTTAATCTTTCTAAAAAAAGCTGTTGTTGCTTTCATAGTATCACTGAGCTGGAGTTTCTTATTTTAGTTCAGCAAAACAACAGAACTTAATGCAATATTTTTTTTAAAAACATAGTGTCTGCATCAAGACAGGCTCCACCACCTTGTAAACTGAGCTTATATTTTTATCCATGCTTTTGTTTAGCATTCCAATCAATTTTAATTGTTAAAAACAATCTGACTTTATTGTGATTACTGCCAGCAATACATGCTGCTGTTGTTGGACAATTTAGTGTAAAGTTCTTACAATACAGATAATAATGGTTT
Source organism: Millerichthys robustus (assembly GCA_034783495.1). NCBI lineage: Eukaryota > Metazoa > Chordata > Actinopteri > Cyprinodontiformes > Rivulidae > Millerichthys > Millerichthys robustus. The sequence continues at coordinate 11,330,844 of JAVKLF010000110.1, read as the reverse complement.
TAACAAAGAAACTAGTCATCTGTCTCCTTCTGCATCCCCAAAATAACATCATAATTTCTTCTTCTCTTTTTTTTTCTGCCATGATTTTTATGATAGAATTGATAGAATGGATGTTTTCCTACCTAATTCTAAAAGTGCAAAGAAAATACTGGTTTGTAAAATGACAAAAAAAAAAACAGCTTACAAACAACAGAGCTTTGGGTATTTCTGTGTTTGGAGCTCGTGCTATCATTTGCGTGTGGATTTGCAGACCTTCATCTCTTTGGTTAATTGCAGGGCTGCAGGGAGCAGCAGCCTGGGGAGTAGAGTTTCACAGGCAGAGCTATATCTGCCTGTCTGTCATCACCAATCAGAATGAGGGCTATATGGGTAAGTATCACTGGCAGTTAATACCCAGGGCTTACACGGCCATCATCGAAGTGTCCCAGTCAACCTTTTTCCACAGAACTCCGACCCCCGCCCAACATGTACCTGCGAGGTACTTTATTTAGGTCCTTAAGCTGTGTTAGAATTCTCATAAAACATATATAGAGTCTGATGGTTTTTTGCTTAATCTCAGAGTTTATTTTTTATTAAATAAATGTTAAAAAAAGTAAGTTCTTAGGTGCTGTTCAAAAATGTTAATGTGAAAGAAAAAATAGTTCCAAAAGAGGATGATTTTAACATAACTTTTTCTTGTTAACAACTGTGATACAAGCTAAACCGACACATTAAAATCTTATTTAATTATTGTTGTGTTTCAGTGTTTTCCTGCTTCCTTCTCGGTGTGTACATTATAAACACGTTCAGTTCTTTCAGTAGCTGGCTGTCATCTGTCACAGTCAGACTCATTTTTAGGTAATCCAACCACTCAATATTCATCATCAACTCAGCAGAGCAGTTTGGTGATTAAAGCAGTGGTGAAGAAAGACAAGAAAATTCAGAAGCTAATCCTCCCTGACAGCCTCATCAGCACATCATACCAGCAAGCTATCAGCCCAGTCTGTGACGTCAGCTGCAGGACCCACAAAACAGGGAACAGAACCAGAAAATAAGATGGGTTTAATGAAGGTTTCTTTAGAATGGGAACACTAAGGTTGGAGGTACGGTTAGAGCGAGGTTAAACATTGTAAAGGACTGGAATGGGCAGCAATGTTATTTTAAAAGTTTGTAAGTAACTCCTATTTTATCAGTTTGCTTAAATTCATTTTAAAATAACCTCAGCTGCAGTGTATAACTTTTGAGATGATTATTCTCTGATTTTCTTTGTTTGTTTGAGTTTTGTAACTACTTTTCCTGTAGTTCTGCTTCTCATTGTTGTCAGCCTCACCTGCATTTAATAGCCTAATTACATAATAAAAATATACCTTATTTTTCATGCTGTTATGTTTAGATTTCTAAAGCTTGCTTTGCTTTTGTAAGTAGATTTAGTTCTTGTTTTATACCACCCTCTGTACATTTTTTACGGTGTTTTATCATTTTTGTATTATTTATGAAATTGTTTTCTTTCACACTAACACCAGGGAAACAAACAAATTACACCCAGAAGGGCCAGGAGGCAATCATGCAACATTTTTGCTGCTCTAAGAACTGCACCACCGTGCCTTTAAGGATGCCTGACATGGCTAAAATAGTTATTTTGTGAATGTTGAGAGTTATGTGCCAACATATTTTCGTCTGTTTTGGGCAGCTGTAGATACCATCTGGATGACATGCGGAAGCATCTAACCCTGAATTAAGGGGCCGCTCAAACCTAACCGTATTGTCATTGTTTGATTGTTGTTCATTCATCTTTTGGAGATGCTTGATTGATGAAACTGTGTTACCATGTTATTAAAAGTTCATCAAAGGACTTCTGTTAATTGTTTGATTTGCAGGCTCATTCCCATTTTACTACTCGTCTCGTCAAAAGGAGTCAGCTGAGGTGGTTCGGGCATCTGATCACCTGGCTGCCTCCTTCTGGAGGAAAACTTAGAGAATATCCAGAACCCACTAAAGGAATTATTTCGTTTTTCTGGCTTTTGAATAGCTTGAGATTCCATGTTGAGCTGGAGAGTGTTTCCATGAAGAGGGGTGACAGTTACCTCTACAATCTGACAACAGAAAAACAGTTGAGAAAAGATCTAAAACACTGTGAAAAGAATTTAAACTAAGTAGTAATTAGATATCGCAGGGCAATATAAATGTCAAGATAATAAACAGACAGAAAAAAGAAGAGTCTAATCAAATTTAGAACTTTTTTAAACTTGTGAAATGTCTTCGTGTTTTTATTTTTTAGAGTCAGGCGGAGGCCCATTATAAAGGGAACCGCCATGCTCGAAGGGTGAAAGGTTTCGAGACATCCAAGACGTCTCGTCTCCAAGATGGAGACAAACAGCCCCCTTCTGCTTCGCCCTCCCCACCAGGTCTCCTGCCATCCAGCCCTGATCCTAATTATAACAAGCAGGGTGAGCATCGCTTTGAAATGAGATATTATCACACGAATGAGTGAACAATATGTCCCAAACGGACACAGATGAAATGATGAGACAGTCTGAATTAATGAGAGTTTAGTGTCAGCTTGTCTTCTGAAATCCTTTAAACAGGTTGTCAGAGATTTAGATTAATGATGGCTAAGTTTTATCAAGTAAATGTGCCAAATGTATGCATTTACTGACCAGAAAACTCTGTACTGTTTTCAGATGACACCCAGTCCCCTCCCAGCTTCAAGGAGTCACATTTGACGCCCAGCAGCCTGTCGGCACAGAACCCAGCAGACACAGAGTGTCCCATTTTGTCGTCTGTCAGCACGCCTTTGCCGCCCTCTCCGTCCCCTTCTGCAGCCGTCAGTAACCCCTCTGCAGATCTGGACACGCCGTCCCCAGCCCACAGTCCGTCTTCAGGAGAGTCAGAGGAGGAGAAGGCGAAGAAGCTCCTCTACTGCTCTCTCTGCAAAGTTGCTGTTAATTCCCTCTCACAGCTGGAGGCACATAACAAAGGTTAGTCCAGCTTTTTCAGAGCAAACATGCATTAAATACACCTTATTACAATCCTTCAAAAGCAATCAAGTAAGCTAATAAGTGCCTATTTTCTGAATTTTAAGATCAGAAAAGCATCGCTGCTGTTTAAAACATGGTTTAAATGCAAATCTCACTCACTACCTACAATAAAGCTCACCCAATAAAACAATTACAAAAATAACCACTTACATTTGAACTCAATATATTTCACATCTGGAGCTTTAGGGGTTTCTATCATCTCACCTGGCACTCAAGAGGTTTGTCTAGCTATAATAGAACTGCAAATTAGGATCTTTTTTTGAACTATTTGAAGGACTTTTCACCCACTCAGGCTTAAAAAAAACAGTGTAGGAGCCAAGCTTGAGAGACTTCCAGAGTCCCATTTCCTTTATTTGATTTTGTTTGAGTCACAGTAATAGATGGGAAACAAGTATGGGCAATCAAAGTCACTATTCTTAACTTTACTATTCCTTACCTTCAATTAAAATGTAACTTCTGATCTTTATTTAAAATACATTACATGCCCTGTCCTGAACATGTTCTATTCAAGCACATTTGATTATTTCAGATGAATCATCATGTTCCACAATAGTTGTTAATGTTACCAGACATGACTGTATACTTTTTATTCCCAGGTACCAAACACAAAACTATCCTGGAAGCTCGAAGTGGACTTGGGCCTATCAAAGCATACCCACGCTTGGGTCCTAAACCTGGTCCTGAGCAGGGAGGGGAGGTGTCCGCTGACCCAAACACTCAGGAACGCACCTTCCACTGTGAGATCTGCAACGTCAGAGTCAACTCAGAGCTGCAGCTGAAACAGGTGAAAACACACAGCAAAGCCCAGGAGTGAATTGGTTTACTGAATCACTTATGTTCGTTATTCTTCTTGTTTTTTCTTTTTTAACTTTCACACTGCAGCATATATCAAGCAGAAGGCATCGGGATGGCGTTGCGGGTAAACCCAATCCTCTTCTGAGTCGGCACAAGAAACGCACAGACTTCCTGGTACATATTCACTTTGTTTCTCCCACATTCTACATATTTTATCACTTTTTCTTAAAGCTGGGCTAAAGATTAATCTTGACTGCATTCTTAGTCAGAGTCTGACACATCTTTGCTCTGTTGAAGGAACTTCCAAAAACTCTAGGGGCTGGACTTTTACCAAATCCTCTGGCTGTTGCAGCGGCGATGGCAGCGGCAGCATCTTCAAATCAGTTGGCACTTCGTCCTCCTGGGCTGACCTCTCACCCTCACCACCCCCATCCCCACCTCCTACAGGGAACCCCCCTGGGCTTACTGAGGCCGGCCCCGGGCCCCATCCGCACCGCACACGGGCCAGTCCTCTTCACTCCTTACTGATGGTGGAGGAAATGAGGACGAATCAGGAAGAAGCACACTGTGAACTGGAGGCAAACATGTGCCATCAAGACAAACTATAATTTATTTTAGACAAAAAGCATTACTTGTTATTGTGTTGAGAACTATATTTAAATCCTCTCTGGTTTCCCTTCATCTTTTAAAGTGGTAACTCAGATTTTTTTGTTGAGGGGTTCTGTGGAAACCTTTTTAACATTTAATATCTAAGTCGTAAATATTTGGCCGACTTCAATTTGAAAAAACACAGATTAATTAGGACTGGATTAATGAGCAAACAGCTGGTCAGTGCGAGGCCAGGAACAAAGTTTATTGCTGCCATCTCAAAACAACTCCGATCTCAAAAGGTTTATAGTGGTTTATGCAAATATTATTTTATAAGTCTAATTATTTTACAATAAATGATCATTTTGGCACAGATGATCATAATATTCCTCTGGGAAGCCAGGCTGCACTGAAAGTGTGATATTAGCTGCAGCAGTTGCATTGCAAACAATCACAGGATTTTATGTACATAACAATGTAATATGAAATTAATGATGGTAAAAAATGTTCAATGAAATAGCATTTGCATAAACCGCTATGACTTTGTTTTTAGATGGGATTGTTCTTAAAGTGGACGCCAACTACCGTGACTTTGATCTTGACTGCACTCAAGTTAATGAGCTCAATCCAGTCTGAATTCAATTCTATTTATTCCAACTGAGGTTGGTCAAAGAGCTATCTGCAACAGGTAAGATGTTAACTGCTCAGAACGTTTCCACAGATCCCTACTTTAAACAAAAACTGAGCTATTTGTTTAACTATCACTGAGTAATCAGCATGTTTGTACAAACAGTTTGAAGAGGAACCTATACACAAATTTCCACCTATCATTTTTCAGCAGTTTGCAACCTAAAATCTCCATCCATCATGTGATGCACTTCTTCAGTCCTTAAATCCTACCTCTCTTTTGTTTAAACTATTCATCTCTGCAAATATTCATCACAGCAATGAAACATTGATATTGTCAAACATGGAGTTAGATGTTGTAGTTGCCTCTGGTGTTAGCTGTACAGCAGACTGCACCCCTGTAAACTTCTGCCTTTGTGGTCTGCATTAAGAAATACGTAGATTTAACAGAATCTGCATATGAGTTCTGTAGTTTCTGGCAAACATCACAGTGTATTGTATTTCTGCATTTTAAAAAACTGGCCTATATTTACCTCTGCGGGATGCAAACAGGAAGTCAAAGAGGAACAACAAAAGGTGAGAAATGATACTCAGATTTAAAACGGAACTGGCATACAGAAGAAAACATAAAATAGGTGCACAATGCAGACGTCAGTATTTGATTTTGTAGTCAGTTCACAATGTTGGAAAGAAATTCAAATTGTAGAACAAGATAATAAAAAAACACACCTGCTTGTTCTTTGATTGGAAATGTAAAAATCTTACAATTTGTTTTTTTAATAATTCTCATCACAAGTCATCAAAAGCTTCATAAAGCACACAGGTGAATATTTGTGATGAGAGGTCTGCATGTTACTGTCCTAAGCACCTTTAAAATAAAAATAAAAACCCTGTCATCATTTTCTCACCCACACCGCACAGCTGAGAGCTTCCAGTGTCTTTATGGAATAACTTCAACACTGTGAGCACAGCAGGACAGTTTTTCATTCATGACTTTAGTTGCAGGTAATCCGTGAAGACCACCATCCACCAAAACCTGACTAAAAGAAAGTGTATGCAGAGGGCTGGAAGACACCAGCATTATGCTATCACAGGACAAAAAGAAGGAACATAGATTAATAGGTTTATGCAACAAAACAAATAACCAAAACATGTCTTTTTTTTAATGCTCTGATCTTTGTGAACGTTAGAAGGATCCTTTAGGAAGTGAAAAATCTGTAGCAATACCGTCACTTCTGTTCTTGTTTCTTGTCAGCTGCAATAAAAGAAAAGAAAAATGTCGACAAACATAATAAATGTTAGTTGAGAGAGATGTACTCAAACATAACTGTCAATGTAAATTCTTTGGGAAAAAAAGAAAGAAACAGTTCATATCGGGGCTTCCTAAATGTTATTTAAATAAAAATTAAAAAAACAGAGAAAACTATTAAACTGAATTTATGGTTGAAAGAAGTGACATTCCTGTTTTTATCATCTATCATCCAACCATTATCTTTTACCTGCTTCTTCCTTTCAGGGTGTGCCCATATCCAGCAATCATTGTGTGACGGGCGGGAAACACCTGGACAGGTCACGAGTCCATCACAGAGACACATAGAGACAAATGAGACAAACAATCATCCACCCTCTAACTCACATTTAAGAAACCAGAATACAGGAAGAAAACACACGTCCCCACAGAGAGAGAACATGTAAACTCTACCCAGATAGATCCTCAGCTGGGATTTGATCTGGTAACATTCTTGCTGAGAGGCAACAGCTCTACTAACTGATCCACTGTGCTGCCTACTAAATACACTGACAAATGGGAATAAATCTTTTTGTAATACAAAAGGTGTAGTATCACTGACAGATCTAGTAATATATATATATATATACATATATATAATTCCACATTTTGGTTTTTAAACTACTAATATATGGAGTTTTTGTGCATCAGTGCAGCAGATAGATAAAAAGAAAAATTAGTTGATGAATGAAGACTGGGGAAATGGTCAGTGTCTGTTCAACAGCTAAACAGATATAAATATTATGCAAAGAGGAAGTGAGCCAATCAGACAAAAATAACGCATGCAGGACTGTGGATGTTCACAAAGTTAAGGTGAGAATTGTTTATGACTTGTTATAATTTAGTTTTTTAGAAAATTTTATGTTCATTTTTTTGTTAAAACACCTATTTAACGTTTTTTCTAATTGTTGCAGTATGAAGATATCGCTTTAAGATGATTATGTATTCAGTTTCAGACATCAGACGCCGCAGACATGACTGCAGTTTTAGGTTAATTGGTGACTAGATCAGCTTATTTCTAAAAAAAATTTGCTCCAACTATAACTTGTGTTGGCTCAAGGCTGGTAAAAAGTTAGGTAGTACAAAAACTAAACTACGAATTTAAAGAGGAAATGTTTTACTTTCTTTGATGTTGTTTTTATGGTTTCCAGTGACTACCTCTACCAAACATCCATAAAGCAGCAAAAACAGCCAAAGTGAAAAGAACGTGTTGAGCTTTTTTTAATAAAGAAAGATAATATGTTGATGAACAACACAAACCAGACAGAGGAGGACCTGTTCTCCTGCTACAGTCCTTCAGTGGTTGGTTACCGGTA
>JAVKLF010000110.1:11272899-11310223 GCA_034783495.1 Millerichthys robustus | reverse complement strand
CTGGAGTTTTGTGTATTCAAGTTCTCACCCAGACTGTTAATCAGGTGAATTGTCAGATACGAAGAGAATTGTGGAATCGGGGGTTACCTCCGGGTAACTCCTAGTTCTTATCTGAAAACAGTCACCCCTTTGTTCAGGAGGTTGTTAAACTAAGAGGTAAATGTGGGGTTTGAAACAGATGGGCCTGCAGAAGAATTCAATGCTGTAAGAAAGTTTTTGTCTTTATTAAGAATAGAATGTTTAATCAGCACATATAGCTTAAATCTGAGCAGGTTGGGGCCCTACAGCAGTTTGCCTTTTTTCTAGTAATCATTTCATAATTAAATGGCAGAATGAGGCAATCGTCTGCAGCAGCAATGGTTATGACTTTGAACTTTTTAGGTACAACTGACTGGATTTGCAGCTCCTCATGACAAAACAGGAACGCTCTTAGATCACAACATGGGGCAACAAGTTGTGCAAACAGGAAGTGTGAGCAACAATTCATATCAATCGGGCACATATGAGCTAGATAATATTAAAATGTATTCAGTTACTGCTTGGAAATCACAAGGCACAAGATTGTAATCTGTGGAATACATCTCATCTTGAAGTTTTAGTGGTGACATTCCATGTTCCAAGAGCCAGTTTTGACAAGCCCGGGTCAGCACCAGGATCTGACCCATATGGTGGGCCCACAGGAAGGTGAACACATGTAGCTTATTCAGGCTGAGCCTGACCGGGCCCCATGGGTAGAGGCCTGGTCACAGGTGCTTACTGACGAAGCCCTCCTGCAGGTCTGGGTGACCATAAAAAATATATATTAATGCGGAACAAATATGTGAAAGGTTACAAAATACAAAAAGAAAAAGATAAGAACATTGGGTAAATAGTTACCACAATAAATAACAACAGTTTTCATCCTTAATGATAAAACTGTATTTGATTTCAGAGTATTTCAGCATTCAACATTTAACAAACACAATAAGAGCCATGTTCTTGTATATTTACTCACATACTCAGGGTGGGAACATTTAAATAACAAACGGGTTCAAATAAACACCAGGACAATATTTTCAATCTGTTGTGGTGTAAAGGGCTTCCTACAATACTTTTTCACGGTTGCCAGTTTTCTTCAGCTTTCTCTAATCTTTAAAAAAGTCAGGTAACAAAAGGTTAAACTTGCAGTGATTACAAATATAGTTTGTTCAGTGATTTATGTTTTCTTCATATAACATTAACTTCAGTGGTTATGAGATACAGCTGTTAAGTCACTCAAAGATGCAGAAAACTAATAGCAAAGAATAAAGTTTATGCTTGCTACCTACACATGCGTTTGTTTGTTGTTTTAAACAGGTAACTACAAGTAAAGGAGAAGAGAAGTGATGCACACTGCTTTGGTTCATATGAGAGCATCTCTACTGGAAAATGGATGTTGAGGAGCAGGAGAGTTGGGTCCCATAAACATGAAATCAAACAGTTCTGGTTCAGGTTGGAAAATATCAGCGTCCCCCAGGTTGTTGATGGCGTTGTTGAGACACAACAATAAGGTGTCCTCATGTTGTTCATCAAGGCCACTCAGCATGGGATCATGCTGATATGTCTCCATCTGTGGCTGCTGTTGAGGTTCCACCTCTTGTTCTGCGAGCAAAGAAATGGAAAAGAGAAAGTTTTATTTTTCAGTTCTTTTTTTTTTACTGGCATGCGTACTTTTTTTAACCACACTCGGTGGTTTCAAAGGGGAAATGAAAGTGAGAAAACTGCAATTTGTTAGGAAGAAAAAAAAAGAAAATGTAAATCACTGAAAGCCCAGAGAAGATGATTTCATTCAACACATTCATAACAAGTATTTGATTGTTTGTATTTTAGATTTTAACTTAAAAAAATTAAATAAAACAGCCCTAGATCTTGAATAAACAACTTTTTAATAATTTTATGATACAGCTAAGGATTTTGGGAAACATTTGAATTTATAATCCATGTATGACGAGTGTTTGATGAAAACACTTATCCCCACAAAAAAATTTAACAAATGTAGACTGAAAGTTATGTCAATAAACTGTAAATCAGTCAATTTAAAGCTCATTATATAATTTTTTAAAATTTCTATGTATTTCTATGAATTCGAAAATTTTAAAGTGGATTTCTACAGTAGGTTGTTCAATGTCTTACTTGTTGTAGACAGTTTTTAAACAATCTTAGTTTTGAAAAAAAAAGAAAAGATTTATTTATGACTGCACTGATGAGATGACTGGTGCCATATTAAAACAACTCCTCTCTCCAAAAATACATAGCGGTTCATGTAAATGCAATTTCATACACTTTGACACAGCAGTCAAATTCACGTCAGGTATTCCAGCGAAAGGCACAATTAGACTTTGATCATGCACTGAAAAGGTTACATAATAGAGGAAACTAAAATGTATCAAATGCAAAGAAGATTTTTTGAAAAATCTTTAGGCAAACTTTGCTTATTCATTCTCTTTATTTTGATATTTCTATCATGTGGAAGTTCTCACCATCTACCGGCTTGTAAGAGTATTACAAGTGCAATACACAGGAAAAAAATATGATTGTTATTATTATTATTAATTTGAACTCTTAAAGAAGTAAGGGCAGGAGGAGGAAACGGTGCCATTTGTTGCAGCAGCATGATTGCTCAAGATTGTTTGGTTGACCTACAGCAAAACTGACTGTCGATGAGCACAACCACCATCAACTCAAGCTCACAACAAACATGATGGTTTGTTTTCTCACCACCTTAAAAGTTTAATTTTCAAACTGCTACTGTAAATAGTAAACAGTGATACTGAAATTTAAATGCCATGAAGTTTATTATTAACCAGATCGGGAAAAAAGGAACATAATTTCAGTTTGAAATGTAGTCACTGCAACATTGACGATTAAACCAATTTAGAAAATACAGCCAAATTATATTTTCTTTTTCTCATGAATTGTTACTGCAAATTATTTGATTATGATGAATTGCAGTTTTCATTTTCATGAACGACTCAACGCAGAAACAAAAGGCTGTCAAATGAAATAAAAGTGATAATAATCGGTTCGAATAACCCCCAAAACCTTCACAATGAAAAACTTTTATGAGCCCAGCAGATAAGCAGAACATGTTCATGCAGCAGAAGTAGCCAACATTCCCATGACGCATCATTCAGACAATCAAAGGTAATATAGCCATCACCACAAGTTTAGACAGTGACTGAGCGAGCGCTGTGATGATGGGGTGTGATTTGATGAGGGTTTTAGCCGGATTGGACAGCAAGGAGAGCTATGACTCACCCGCTGCCTCTCCACACGGGTCATTGTTTAGCTCCAGGCCTTCACCGTGAGCCATGTCACGGGACCTAGCCTCCAGTGTATTCCTACATGACCAATAACAAACAGCCATTACAACCAAATGGTGTGGATAAACTATATTTTATGTCGATAAAGTGTATTTGAGTTGTTTTGTAATTCAACAGGCTGTTCTTTTTTTAAGCACTATAACCATTTTCAATTCAAACAACTAAGAAAGCGTAATACACCAAGAAATGAACTTACTCTTTTGTAACAAACACCAGCTTGGTTTTGATGTACTTTATGTAAGGACTGTCATCTGGAAAATAGGTACAGATGTGATTAAAAGTTGTTTTTGTGTTGATTTTTTTTTTTTTACTGGCAAGGAAACATTTCTGTTATGACATGTATTGTGGGTACCTCCAGTTTTCTCAGAGTAGTACTTTCCAAAGGCCTGGTCCTTGGGAGTGTTGGGGTACAGGTAAAGAAGAGGATTTATTGGGACATTGCCAGCTTCTAAGATCTGAAAATTCCTGATGATTTCATGGAATGGTATCTGGGAGAGGTCAGTTTTGGTGAAGGGTTGGACCGTCTTTATATCAGGCTCACCTAAAATACGTGCCCCCCCAAAAAGATGTGACAGTTTGTGCATTGTAGCAACTATTTGAAAATATTTTCCTAAGTCATTACAAAAATGAAATAACTCACCACTGGGTGTGATTTCCACCCAGGAGAAGGTGATTCCACCGACAACGCTTTCACTGAAGCGCAGCAAGAACGTGCCTCTCTGTTTTTTCTTCAGCAGTAACTTCTCTCTGCCTTTGCTCACAAAACCCATGATGAGACTGCATTTTGGGACAAAACAAATTTGAAAGTTTTACTTAAACACAGCACTACGATGGATCACGGTGTGCCTACAATCATAAACACTAATTTCCACGTTTTCGCTGATGACACGGATGTGTTCAGTAGCATCCACCCCTTTTTTAGGTGCTTTAGACTCTTCATAAATCTTTTTTCCTGTGGGTGGATGGATGGATCTTTTTTAGTGTATGTGTTAGATTTTAGTGCTGTTTTGATCAACTGTATGTCTTGGCCAGGTCACTCTTGTGAATTTTTTTAAACTCTGAATACTTTACATTTTCCTGCTAAAATTAAGGTCTAGTTAACAATAAATGACTAAGATTTAGTTTCTGACAATTTGAGGAGAGTCAGAACTCTTTGATTAAAATTAGTCTGGATAAGTAGTGCGTTATCAGGATCTTTGTAGCAATACTTGCACCACTCAAAGCTTTTTTACAAGTGAGCTGTGTGCAAAAATATTTAGGTAAGTGTCAAAATTGCATCTGAAGGAGCGGCAAAATAAACTTATAACTTGTTATAATAATAAGGTGAGCAGTGTAACTCACTTTCCTGTCTGTAACAACATAAACAATGAATTGTATATAAATAAATTTAGGCAAACATATTTTTAAAAAGCAGTAAAAAGAAAGACTGAGGAGTACAAAATGAACCGAGCTTAACTTTAAATTAATCCATGTTTAAATAATGTTTTTGCTGAATAATTATTTTGACTAATTTGTCATTTAACATTAGAGCTTACTGCGAGATTAGGAGCAGAACTCACCTTGCTAAAGCTTGTTCAGGCATTTAAAGAGATATAAAGTTTGCTTTGACTTCAACAGCAGGCTTAAAAATCTTATGCAAAAGTCTTCTGCAAGTTTGTTTTAGACTTGTTAGCTTATTGTCTAACACCTTAAATTTTCGATTTAATACAAAAACATGCAAACAATGATGGATGAGCTAATGAATCACCACAGTTTAAGACTTTAGTATATTAAAGCCATTTTAAACCTCAAACAGTTCGGTTACATTTGAGTCTCATGTCCTGGTTGTGTATAAAAGTCAGACTAGACGAAGGATCAGCACACTCACTTTTCACTCCAAAGGTCCTCCAAATAGGTTTTCACCATCATCAAGATGCCATCAAACCACACCCAGAATGTGTCAGGAGAGTTTTCCTGCAACAGATGTATAATTGTGAATCATAATCTAAATAGAAAGTGCATATACAAACAATAAAATAAAATAAAAAATCATGGCCATGTTAGTGACTCAAGAAGACTTTTACAAAACAACAACCATCTTTAAAAAAACGACGAAACGTTGCACTCTCTCTGTGACTTGTTTCTATTATTTACTCGTTATTATAACTGATCCCTTGTTTTCGATGAACATTGTAAGTGTTTCCAACAAGCATTTGGGTAAAATAAAAAACATCAGTCTTTTTTTAATACAAGTTGGCTTATTTGTATTTTAAACAGACAAGATACAAAACAAAAGTTTAGGCACACACCTTCACATTTCACATAAACATCTTAAGAAGTTACTGTTAAATTGTTGGACCACTTTCAAACATACGCTGGTTTTCCATCTTACCTTGGTGAATTTTGACCATGACACTTTGCAGGTGTCATAGTTTGGCTGTTTTCCTGGCCAAGGAAAGAAAAGATGTATTATTTAAGTTTACTCCCTGCCATTATAAAACGCATTAATAAGCAGATTAAAGACACTGAAATATCGTGTACAATCATTAATTGTATGATGCTCAGGATATATTATTTAGTGAATACCAGGTGTTAATAATCTCAGATGAACAGAACAGTTCAAACTTAATCATTATTCCTTTACCTAAATTTAAACCAAAATGTGAAAACAGTGAAAAGTTTGATTTATTAACATGTAAAAAAAATGTAAGAAAAATTGAAGCTTAGTGCAATTTCACAATGATGAAGAGAAAATCGGGCCACTATTTTAGAACATTGTTTAGTCTTTTGAGGTTTGTGTAAATAAGTTTAGGCCAAACTCTAAGGTATGATCACTGCATTTTATTTACATTGAAACTTTGTTTGTTCAACTGTACATCAGAAAGCTCAGGAGTTTCATCATGATTTTCATCATGGAAATCAATCCAAACAAGCTACACTTGTTCAGGCTTTTTGAATTGTGCAGTCATAAATCTAATTAAATTAAACGTGCCAAGACAGGAAGAGTCAGAAAAGAAGCTCTTGTTTTATTTTGCAATTTCTCAGAACATTGCATGATCGGAATTTAAACTGAACTCAATGGGACATGCAGCCCTGACGAACATTGCTGACTGTTTTAAATGTTTTTGACTTAATTACCTTCTATACTTTCAAATGATGAACTCCACATTGTGAAGCAAAGTGTTTTACAAACTGCTTCTGAAGTTGGACTTTGTTTGTGTTAAAATGTTGTGCAGTGGGATTTAGTTTAACTGCCAGTGCAAAAAGAGATCTTTTGTTTAAATATTTTCTGACATTTGAAATCTTAACCTTGTGTCCTGTTCTGTGTGTCTGATTGTGTCGGCCCTGTCACCTGTTCCATGTGTGCTGCCCCAGGTGTGTCTGGTTCACCAATCAGCCCCTCCCTTTAAATGTTTGCTCCCAGTGTTTCTCTTTTGTCGGGTCATCGTCTAATGTCGTATGTTCGGTCCTGCTTTGTGCCCGTGCCTGCCTGTTTTCCCAGCCTGCCTTTTCTTTTTTCAGCACCTGTGAGTTTGTAAGTTTTTGTAGTTTGGGATTTTTCCTCTTCTTGGAGTGTTTTTAGTTTTTGGCTGCCCCGTCAGCACGCTTTGTTTTTTGGTTAAAATAAAGTCTTTGTTTTGTAACTCCCGTGTCCAGCCTCATCCTGGGTTCACCTTCACCAGCACCCTTTGACACCTTGAATTTTTATGATGACAGTAAACCAGTGTCATAAACCTAAATCTGCAATAAGTTAGATTGCAGGTGTTTTATTGATGAAAAATGTCTTCATTCACAAATTGTTCTATCTCTATACAAGAATACCATTTGGAAAGGTAGACAAAAGCACAACTTGTTAGCAACACATCCCCAAATACTACAAAAATTATTTTGGTTAAGCAATGTTTTTGCCAAGACTGCATAAAAATTATGTTTGTTGCAATATTAAATTTAGAAGTGCTTTAAACTCAAAATGTCAGAAACAACACTCAGAAATGTTCATTAATGCTCCACGTTGCAGACAAATGAGTTAGGACAAAGTCACAGACATGAGCAGGAAATGGACGAAGTACAACTTAATATATTTACCAAAGAGCTTAAGTGCAATCATTTCAAGACGAGCATCATCCAGACCACGTTTAGTTGCTGAGAGAAACTGCCAGCTCAACATCTCACCAAACTGTGGCCAAAGCGCTGCAGGAACGTTAGCAAAGAACATGACATCCTGTGAAAGACACAAACATTGACAACAAAGATTTACAAAAATCAGTCTCACATTGTTTCATTAAATCTCTTACACAGCAACTTCACTTCATTGAGGTTTTACAGTGTGGACTGAAAACAAGCAAACTCTGACCTTGGGATCCTGGCTGAGCAAATTGAACCAGAGGATAGACGACCACGCACTCTGCTGCTGGCTCGAGTTGGAGATAATAACCACAGGAAGGGAGGAGGCCTACGGTCATATTTATCAAGAAAGACAGGTAGTTTATTACCTGTTGATGATTTATTTCTCTACTCAACAAATAGATTTTTATGTCTGGTATACATTATGAAGAAAATTTCACCTGCAACTCTACTGAGAAGCCTTTCAGCTCAAATACAGTGTTGAAGCAGATGATGTGCAGCTCTTCTGTTACACTCAGAGAAATCTGTGAACCACAAGCACTCACACTCAGATTTATGATTCCTAGCCTGACAAATGACTAAATAAAACCTTGAAGAGGTAGATAGTCTTAACTCACATCACTGATTCCTTTACCACCTCCTCCCGATTTCTGCTCCTTCAAAGTCTAAAAAAACAGCACACGGAATGACTCAAACATCACAGATACTAAACTGAAAGCTGCTACTGCTGTAAATATTTGTCTCTAAAAGAGGTAGATTTAGTTTGTTGCACACTGCTTTAGGCGTATCTAACATGCTCTTGAATATGTCTTTTAAATAACTGCAAATTATTATTGCTCACCAGATGTCGAAAGTCTGCCACCATGCCTCCACTGTGGCTCTCAGCCATGTTCAAATTTTTTGTTTTGGTTCCCAGGACGTTAAAACGTCGATATCTACAAACATACCATGTTTTAGTGAAAACAGTCTGACATCACATATACAGTATAAACAAAACGTATTTTTTTAAAAAACATAAAAAGAACACTATAACCTGTCAGGAAATAATTTACAATTTGAAAGCTGAAAAAAAACACAGCCTACCCTTTGATGTGAGGAGCCTCCCTATTTTCAAGGTTGGGAAAATGATGCATCAGCCAAAATGGAGAAAATAAAACATCATCCACTGTGATACACAATTATAAACTGCAGGATGGGCTAACTGTTTGTTTTGAGAGTTGTATAAAATAAAAAATAAAGGAGAATTCTCACCTGGCCATGGATACATCCACTTTCATGGAGTGGTTCAGTTCAGGAAACTTTACCAGAAGTCTAAAACACAAAACCAGCAGAAGATAGTGGTGAAATAAAGAAAACACAGAAAACTAAACAATAATTATTAATGTAATAAATACATATTCTTTCGCTTACCATGTTAAATCACAAACTGTTGCATTTTTTATGTCAAACTATCATCCACTGCAACCCAAGTAAAAAAAAGGTGGGCTTTAAAACAAAGCTGCAATAAGCTAAACACTAACCTGGTCTTGACAGAGAACTGGACATTTGTGCGCAGAACCAGAGGTCCTTTCCCTTGAGGCATGGATGGCTGAGTTTCAACCACAAAGGAACTTTAATTATTAGAAAAACAATAATGTTAGTGCATTTCACAAAGAAATACAAAACGTAGGAAAACTTAAACTCACAGGAACAAACCTTTTGAGTAACTTTTCAAGAAGAGTTTCTGCTCTGTTTTTCAGTGCAGGTTTCTGGGCCTTCACAGGATCATTGTCATAGGACACTTTTCCTACCAGTTCTTCTAGTTTATTCAGAAACTCAAACACCTGGAACAGACACACTGCCACACAGGTGAACCTAGAAAGCAAGGAATGATGTTACAAACTGCCCAAAGAAATTGTGGGGGAAAAAAAACAAATGTTCTGGCAATAGTTTCAAAGTGTGTCCAAGCTGTGATAAATTTATGAATCCAAACTGATCTGAAGAAAGAAACGAGTGGCATACCACTTCTCCAGCTGATCCAAGCAAACATTGTCCGGAGCACCGATGCAGGCTTTCTGCTGCCTCCTCTGCCAGTCCACTACCTCTTTATTCACCAGCAGGTCAGTCAGATCTTCAGCCCGATCCAGAAGCTTTTTCATGTCTGACAAAGTGCTCTGAGAGATGAATATTAGAAACAGGCTTTTAAAAACAACACAACATTTGGTTAACAGTAATCTAAAAAGTTTATGATTTGAGTGAAGCTCTTACCTTTCTGCATTCATTCAAGTTGTTGACAAGTAGCTGAAGAACCCTAGTCTCATTCGTCTTCGATGCCTTGTCTGCAACAGCTGCAAGACAGTTTCCACATTAGGAAGAAAGTTTCGACATGAGACAGGAAAAAAACATTAAGCTGCGATTCGCACTATGTTATTACTGAGTATCACAGAATGCAGTTATTACTAAAACTCAAAAATGTGCTGACCTTCCATTTTGTAGGTTTGATACTTAAAATCAAACTCATCTTGCTGCTCTTCCAGACAAATTATAGTATGTTCCAAACACTAGATCCAAGTGTTCAAAAATATAGGAGAAAATTATTAAAAGATCCATTGTATGTTTTATCAATAAAACACAAGAACATAACACAAAAGAGACATTATCTTGTACCTGCACATCATTCCTTAGGCCAGCCATTTTACGTTCAAGGTCCTGCTGACAGTTTGTTTCCATCGCTTCCTGATCAACATGCAAAAGCTGCACCTAAAACAAAGGAAAAAGTGTGGGCTGAACAGATACACTAACGTCCTTCTTCTTTCACATGTGACACTGGGTTATATTGTTACAGAGAGAGGAAATAAGTGTGAATCACAATGGTACTTAAAACAACAGCAGCTACATGCTGGAATGTCTTGACTTTTAGCGCTCACACTCAGTTTTAATCATAAACAAAACAAATGGAAGCAGATACCTATTGAAAAAAAATGTTTCTGTAAAACTTACGAACCGAGTTAAAACCCTACAGATACACAGAACATCTAAAACAAGAAGTAGAAACACACCAATCAAAAACCATGCCCGCGTATTTTTATACGCTGGTTATTTTAACTCTTGCAGCTGGGTGTGTTCCTCCATATCATTATTTTCTTTACACTGGTGTTTGGGAAGAGCTGTTGCACCAACCTGTTCATCCAGCTCAGCCCTGACCAAGATGTCTTTCTCTTTTTCCAAGAACCACAGGATGATGCTTGCCAAAGCACAAGGCTCATCTTGATACCTCTAATCAGACAGTAGTGTTCAATGGAGATCAGAATTAACCAAAAAAAAATTACCACATCCAAAACAACTGTTGCAACAACAACTGTGATGTTTTCATGTTGTTTGTCTTTTTTTAATCAAACAAGATGCCAGTAAATGGGTTATATTTAAATGTAGAACAAAGATGTCATTGAAGGTCTGTTAATGTTTTACAAACCTGAAAGTTCTGTTTATAACGCCTGATGTTGTGCTGCTGTAAAAACAACTCCTCCTGAACAAAGCGACTGTGTTGGATATCTAAATTCTCCAGTAGGACCTGGAACAGCACCATAGCCAAGTTATAGTCCCGAGCTGCTCGTTTCCTAAAGAGCAAAACCAGGACACAGGTTAAGGCATTTCATGTATGGACCCATGTCGAAATTCGCACAAGTAACAGTGACGTCTTACCACTCCTGCTTTTCTATCCAAGCAGAAAGGTAGTGCCGAACATCCATAGGCAGACCATCTCTGTCATAAAGCTCATGAAGCTGCTGTTGGTAAACAGCAGACATCTGCCTTAGTTTGTCCCACTGTGCCATCCTACAGTGCACCAACATGTATAGAAACACATGTTAAAGATTACAATTCAGCAGCCAGTAACGTTTCTATGTGTAATAAAAGGTGTTGTAAGTGTATATTCACAACAGAAGGAACAAAGTGCGAAGTCTGAAGTAACCTACAAGCCCTGAAGACAGTATTGAAACAGCTGAAGATAAAACTGCTAGCAACTGAACTATATATATATATCAATATTGTCATAGCGTACCCACACGAAAACATATTTTCTTACCTTACCGGTACTTTAAAATATTCCGTAGAAATGACTTGGTGCCTAATAGCTATGCTAGGTACATAGCTCACTTCTGTTTTAGAATAACTAAAAAGCCACAGCTGTTGTATGATGTTATTAGGACAAACCAACTACTCGGAGTTTAATGGCGTGTGACTGTTATTTCCTCTATCGTGTCGTCTCTCGCTGTCTTTTATTGGATAGCCTTTTATCCCTCCTACATAGTTGTTGACGGGCAACTGCAGGCTCCATTTTGGCTCTGATGCTAATAGAAGCAACTGTAGCCACAGAGCCGAAATGTCTCTTCCGGTCAGAGCAGTTTCCTTATGCGCTGTGTGCTGAAAGCTGATTGGCTGAAATGTCACAAATCTCTATGTTCAATTGGTTCATTTGTAAGTCGATCTCAACATCGAGGGTGTGGCAAGCAAAATAGAAACTTACGGACCCGATTGTTGAATATAAAAATTTCCAAGAAATGACGTCTAGAAAGTGACGAACCAAAAGGCAAGGAGCACGTGATTCTCTGAAAATGATAAACAGGCGTACTCTACTAGAATAGGCACTGTTTCTCTTAATTTTGTTGTTTCACCTTTCACACTGAAGTGGATCAAACAGGTCACGTAGCTTTTTTCACAATTTTTACAAGGTGGTGTAGGTGCACTTATAATATAAAGTATTAGTGCTTCACTCACGTCTACATTTCTGTCTTCAAAGATTGCTTCCCTTTTTATTTAGGTTTATGTAAAAAGGATCTTCATATGCAAAAATTATTTTCCATTATGCAATAAACCATGTTTGCGTTTTCTCCTCTGAAATAGTGTAATAAAAGTAAAACGCTACACATAGCAAAGTGAAATACAAATTGTGTTTTTATTTCACTGCTATTACCTTACAATTAAAGACCAAAATCCCCCAAAATAAAATACTTAACCAAATAATATAATAAAATGCAACAACTTGACTGCTGGTGCAATTTTTTTAGTGGATAAACATGAATTTAATTCACCAGTAGATGTCATACATATTTAAGAAAGGAGGAAGTTGCCTTACATATAAATAAAAGCAAATGTTTACATGACAAAAATAAAAGATTTCTGTTAAGTTGACTGTAACCATAAGTGAAAGTATTATTATTATTAGTAGTAGTAGTAGTAGTAATAGCAGTAATAGTAGTATTATTGTTGTAAATAAACATTTTTTGCTAGATTTTTTTATATATAATCTGTCTGTGCTTTCTGTATTAGATTTGTGTTTTAAAGAAAAGAACCAAAAGGAAATGTTCTACTTTTTAAGGGTTGTTTTGTTGCATGGTTTAGTTGTTAACTGTCAAGCTGACCCGCTAATAAATACATTTTTTAAACTCTGTGAACTTACACTGACATGTACATATTTATCTGTTCATGATGTTTGCCTCCAAACATTGCAGTTTTCATGGGTGAATACAGTAATGGGGGCAAAATATGGGGAAAAAATGTTTAAGTGTACCAGATATTTATAACTAAAAAATACATAACTGTGATTCATCTAAACAAGTATATAAAATCTGTTGTTACTCTACAAATATGTCAATTGGCAAATGTAATTTTTTGTTGTTATGAATTCTATAGTAAAAGCTTTAAAAGCTTCTGGCTCCAGTTTACTGGACGGTGAAAACACTCTGCTCCCAGCTGGACTGGTTCACCAGAATGTCGTCCTCTTTCTTCATGTTGTTGATCAGGTATTTGACTCCAGCTTTGACACCGGTTTTCACCCCTGCCCCCAGAGCGTAGCCAGCCACCCCAGCAGCGCCGCCCGTGGCGACCATCAGGGCATCGGTTCCCAGGTCCACAGCGCTGAGGATGGCTCTCTCCTTGGCTGTTGCTGAGCAGTTCACTGAGGCGTAGTACACAGCTGTGCCGAGGTTGTAGAAGGTGCTGACTCCCGGTATCCATTCCATGACATTATACACACGCTCCTCGTGTTTGTTGATGCAGCTCCTGTGTGGGCTGCGCTTTGTCCGTTGGCCTGAAGCTGGTGTGATCAGAACTTGCTCCTGGGTACTGCACCGACGGATCCAGCTCTCAGACTCTGTGGACTCGGATGGAAAGATGCTGCTCCCTTTCTTCAACACTGCTTGGTACAACCCAGGCAAGAGCGGCCCACCACTGCTTATCCCGGCACATAGGTCCCCAAGTTTTTCACAGCTGCTCACAGCATTCTTCAGTCCACCTGTAGATCCTTTCACAGTTGTTCCCATCAGAGTGGTCCCATTTATTCTGGTCCAACCCTCACACTGACATTCCTGTGGAGAGGTTTCCTCTTCCTTCAAGGCCAGCTGCTGAATGTTAAACATCACAGCATCTATGCGTCCACTCGCGTCGTCTCTTTCGGAAGGCAGAGCTGGTGATGCTGATGTGGACCTGCTGATCTGACTCTCAATGAGAGATTCCAGCTCCATCAGGAGCTCCTCTGTATCCGCCTCCCCCAGCAGGTCATACAGCTTCAGCACCAGGGTCTGAGCCTCCTCTGGACATCCCGCCACCACCAAGACAGGTACCAAAGAGAGACCCAGCAGCTCCTGAGGGACTACAGACGATAATGGATTGTCCATTGTGCTGCCAGAGAGCAGCTCTTCACAGCTGACATTCCCGTCAATGTGGAGATGATCTTGAAGCTTTGCCCTGAGGATGGATGTCATAAGTCGAGCAGACTGGACCCTCTCCTCCTCTTGTGAAACTGGTGATTCAGGTCCAGATTTGTCTGTGGGTGACAGACTGGGTTGTGGATGAAAGTCCTGCTTCGGTTCGTTCTTAGCGTCGTCATGGGTGCGAGTTTCTTGAAGTAGCGTGTCTCTCTTTGTCAAAAACGACGAAACTCTGCAGAGGGCCTGTTCAGTCAGCAGGAGCTGAATCACAATCAGCCACTTCCACTTGGAAAACATTATCATAGAAGTCTTCCTCAAAGCCATGAAACTAAATAGTAAGAAAGCAAGAACTTTTGTTATGTCATATAAAATAGCCAGTTTACATCATTAGGAAAATGTCACTCTCTTAATACAGATGGAATTTCAAAATTGAGGTCATTTTGCAGAATTTTATTAGCTTGTGATTATGTTTTGCTGCATGCAGACATTAAGAAAATGATTGAATTGGCAAATAATTCTCTCAACATGACAAATGTTTCATCCATCAAAAAATAAACTGGGACATACATGCTGAAGAAAGAGGACCACATTGGAGTCTAAAATTCAAGCAGATGTCTGCGCTAACAACTTCATTTAGCCCTGTTCTTCCCCAGAGTTCATAATATAAGTATTTGTTACATACCTTGGTAATATTCCCAACTGGAGTCCAAGACGGCTTCAAATTCAGTAAAAAACCTTACCCTCTTCTCTCAAAACATGCATAACAGCCTTTCTCTCTTCGCCTCCAATGAGAAACTCCTTCTGAACACATGCCATCTCACAGTCCTCCCTTTGTATCTTCGGCCTTTCAGCCCCCTCTTCTCTTTGCCCCCATTGCTCAACAGGGAGATCGGGGCTTGAATATTGATTTATGTGGGGAAGGTTCATGTGCTCCAGAGCAGTTTTCTGTTTGGCTATCCTGCTCTTCCCCTCTGCTCCCCCTCACACACTCAGTAGGTTTTGTCTTTGACCCACATACTTAAAAAGAAACGTCCTCTCATGCCATGAGCAAATTTATCTCTTCTACAACCTAGAAGAGAAGTGAAAGAAAGCAGGGCTGTTTGAAAAAGACATTTTTGGCCCCTAATGGAAACAACTCTACACAAAATCATAGCAAAAATCGGCCTATATTACTGTAATTCTCTATAAAAGTTATTAAATGCCAATAAACTTATAATAAACCAATGTAAAGTAAGATTGCCAACGCCAAAAAAATATTCACATGCACTTTTTTGGCAGTTTGAGCCTAATGAGAATGCATGTGAAATATAAACAATGTAATGATATAATTCAGCAACTAATAATTACTATAATACAGTAATACAGTGTTGAACTGGCTGATACTAACTTCTGATCACTAGGGGGCGTAGTGTTACCACAGATAGCTCTTCACTTCATCTGCACTATGTATCTGATTTGTTTTCCAGTAAAAGTATACAGCGTCCTTGTTGTGATATGCTTTCAATTAAATGAGACACATAAATTGTTCTCTAACAAAAATAAATGCTGTTTTTATATATTTAAAACAGTGAGTACAAACAAAATGCAATTGAACTTTTTTTGTGATGGTTTCTGAAATATGCTGTGCTGGTAGTTTTAACTTCCTATGCCTTTACAAAAAATGATAGAGGCCAGTGGTGCAGAATGTAAGCTTGTTTGTCTTTCTGTCACCTGTTACGCAAATAAATTCATCATTGTGCAATATAAAGTACAGTCTGTAGATCTCCATGGTTACAAGTAAGTGAGGGTTTTAATGATGCTCAGGAGAAGATACGAGCTCAAGTCAAACCACACATTCTTGAAATTGTTATTCTGGATAGCTGTAAAACATGAAAATATCAGGAAATTATATTCTGAACTAGATGTGATGAGAGTTTAATCTGTTCACGTGGACATTTAAACACCTGCTTGTTGTGTGATTTATTAAAAAAACTAAAAATGAAGTCAGTTAATTGGAGTGCTGCTTACGCATGTGTTTCTGTAGGGATCTAAGTAACTCTGACACCAGATAATGGATAAGAAAAGGCCTCAGTAGTCCAATCAGATTATATGACTGTGGTTCACAACTCCAGTCTCCGGGGTGTTGGCTTCAGCAAAGTGAGTCTCACCAAATTATAGCAGCAAAATTATTAGGTTTGAGCTTGTCCGTGTTCAGCCACATTAAACTCACACACCCACAGTTATTTAAGTTTTTCTTTTCTTAACATAGTTTTCAGTTTTAATGAACAAAACCTAGTACCAGGTGAATACTGTGTTTTAATGCATCCATGTAAAGGTTTCCTCTGGTTCTTTCTCACTTGTCATACGTTTTATACATCTTTATTTCAGAAAACATACAGCAATCATGTTACTTACAGTCGAGATTTTTGTCACAAAAAGTTTATGTTAATCTAAAATAATTACTTGAGGGCTACATTAGCCCCAACACTCCACCCATCCCTCTGAGGCTCTGTACGGTCCTCTGTCTGCATGTGACATGGTTTGGTCACATGCATAAAGGGTTAAATTAACATTAAACTGCCTGAGAATTAGACTCAAGGCTGCATTATGTTGCAAAGGCAAAACCTGAGACCACCATCGCTTCTCTATTTAAAAAAAAAAAGATAGTTTTGTTTGTTGATGTAAGTCAAAAAGTAGACCTTGTTCTGTAAGTGCAAGGTTTCTGATATACTTTGATAAATGTGGATTAGGAACACCCTAATGTGTGTGTGTGTGTGTGTGTGTGTAGGGGTGGGATGGTGATCTGTATGGGTTGGGGTGGAGCGCTAACTCAATTAAATATGAGCTCAATATCACTATAATAACTGAATGAGAAGCTGCAGGGCAGAAAGTTTTCTTTACTTGAACAGCATTTTTATTAAGTGGACTGCTAAACCGATCAGAGCTTTATTCTAGAAAAAATTCCAACAAAGGTAAGAATCATCAAAGAAGTCTGATGGGAAACTGAAAAAATTGCTATTCTTATTTCTGTTTAATTATTTTTGCAGCGTTAATTACAGAACAGAAACATTTGAGCAGCAAGTACTAACATGTATGTATTGCCCTCTTATATTGTGTTGATTGTCAGTGGTACAGTGTGTGAAAGTTATGCATCTGGTGCTTTTCTGTAACATTTGACTGCTAATCTTTAGCTGGTATTTATATTTACATGTCTCAACATACGGCACACAAATAACATTTTTTCTGCTGCTTTAACACAGTTCATTGCATTCGACACTTCCACATAATCATTTAGGATTTTAAAAAAACATTACGATAGATCTCTTTAGAACTTAATGAGCTTTGAAAGATGGAGCAACTTCTGATTTATTAGCAGATTGACAAAATGTTGACAGCTGTTACATCAGAATTTAGCTCTCAAGAATATATGAACTTTTTAAATTTGAAACGTGATATTCACATTTAATAACACATGGCCTCTGAAAATTAATAGTTCTGGATGTTGAATATCAAAAATACATGTAATTAACTTTGACAAAGGAAAACTTTTTTTTCTCCAAACTGAACAATTATAATTGTTTTGTATGTTTTAGGATAAACACAATAATAAAAAATTAGAATGCAGGAATACTTGGGCTTTCATTCTTATATTGTTTGAACATGGTCACAACTTTAATTTCAGAGCAATGGAGAGAAACCAAGCATGTTGCGCTCTAGCGTTTATTTTTGTGCTGATGGTTCTCGTGTTACTTCCTGTTTAGTCTTGGTGCATAGACAAGACCTACAAATCCCCGAGAGAGGTAAAGTGCACTCCACACCTCTTTCAAGTCACTGCAACTGGCTGAATTCACATTTTTGTTTGTTTTCAGCCAAGTGAAGATGCAGAACTGAAGAGGTTTCATAACATCGACTCAGAGAGTTTTGTTGGTCTAATGGGGAAAAGAGGCACTGATCCAGCAAGGAGTGAGTAAATAGCACCGAAAACACATTATCCCTGAGAATCAGCCAGTCTTTGAACAAGTTAAATGTGGAAAAACAAGTGATTGTGTTTTTTTTTTTTCTTGTTTTGCTTAGGTCCCATTGACTTCATTCTCGTTAACCTGTTTTGACAAAAGAGTGAGTCATTTACCTAAAGTATAACCCACACCCAGGGCATTATTAGTGTAGAACCATGATAATAGACATTTAAGGCAAGGACATTTTTTTAAAAGATAAAATGTGTTCCTGACTTTAAGACATAAATTGTGCAGAAGGTTAGACTAAAATATGAAATGGTGTTTTATGCCTGTTTTATGGTCCAATTTAAGTTGCAAATAAAACTTTAACCATTACTTCTTGTGTGACAGGAGTTTGTCATACGGCACAGAGTCAACCGCAGAAGAAAGGATGCAGGTTCCTTATTTGTGAAACGCAGAGATAACAGACTTATCTGCCCTGAAAGTAAATATATTTGCCAAATGATTTATCCTTCAAACCATTTTTCCCCTTTACTATGACCCAACCCTCTCTGTAACAAAGGCATCCTTGTAAAAGAAACAAACTATAAACTCGGTCACATCTCGGCATGACAACCCTCCATTTTCAACAAAAATGTTACAGAACCGGAACAGGATGAACATCCTTTTAACCTTGCATGACTTTTTTTTTCAAACAGTCCTTGAATAACCTTGTGACATTAACACCATATGTTGAACAAATGTACAGCACAAGAAAGTGTACAATAAAATATGTATTTATTTATAGTGAATAAAGTATCTTTCACCATAAACCATGACACTGACTGTGTGTTGACAAACTATTGAAGTATCACAAGCTAAAGATACTACCGAACCCGACTTTAATGTTAATATTAACATATATACAGTTCAGATAAACACAGAACTGTAGACTTTTCCCTTGGAGAAAACTTTAATATCAAAAAGATTGTCATGGACCAGATGTGTGGCTTCACTACCATCAAAAACCACAAACAGCTGTTTTATCAACAACAAAAAATTAAATTAATTTTAATTGCACAGTCATTTGTTTCTATACAATTATATACGTAAAACATGCCAAAGGTTAAAATGTAAAAACTACTTTTAATACTTTTGCCTTCAGAAGAGAAAACATGCTCAACACAAATTATAATAGGCAATTGTGATCAATTTAAAAAAATCTAAGGGAAAAAAGGCGGCAAGTGGTTAAAAACAACAAATGTTCCCTTCAAAAATACATTTGAATCCCATTAAACTCCAAATCAATTCAGTTTGAAACAGCTTGTGGACACTGTAGTGTCTCTCAAGTTTACTGTTTGGTTACATATTGGTAAACTGCTGAAAATACTTTAGGTTTTAAGAAGAAAGTATGTGTTCTGGCCTAGTTGAAATTAAAACATTAAAAAAAATCTTGATTATAAAAAACTAAACACTTCAAACACTGGCTCAAAGGCCGTGCACATTACAACAGAAGAAGTCAGTAAAACTATAGTCCATCTTCCTCTCATCCTTGTAAAGTCACAGTGCAAAGTCACGTATGCAGCTGATGGCTCATACAGTTTTGGTTAACAAGGCACAAAACATATCTGTCCACGGACGCAGGAAACCCATCCTGACCTAGTTCTCAGGAAGAGCACAACACCATGTAAAGTGGTTAGTTTGTAGTACATCTACTTTTGTTTCAGGAAGCTATAAAATTATGTACATAATTACGGTACTTCCTTATCCAGCCGGTTTGACCACCAAAGCAAAAAATGAGTGGGAAGTTTGCTTTCAACTAAACACACTGCTTTCAGCAAGAACCACATGGGACTACAATAACGGAGATCCACAAACATTAGTTAGACTGCCTTTGCTGTGGTTTCATTCTTTGTGTGAAAATTTAGAACACTACAGTTATATCCTAAAAAAACTAAGTATAGTGACATCTCTGGTGAGAATATGGATTGGATAAATTCACTTCAAGGTAATTGTATACTGGTAGAAAAAATATGGAATGCAAAAGCAAACAGCCATGTAGTAAATAAAAGGAAAAGACCTACATGTGCACAGATGCACCCCTTAAATATATCTAAACATTTGAACATCAGTGTTACACTGCTTTGGATTACACCTAAGCAGGCAACTATGTGAACTTTGAATACGAGCATTTCACTGAGGCTGAAAATTATGGCAATTCTTCAGTTTGTGAGATCAGACTGATTTTTGATTGTTTGTGGGGCAATTGTATACCACATTACAGTAAGTTAGAATGAACTAAGTGGTTTCTTTTATTATTTACGAACATATACGCTTATCTTTGTTATTATAACAAATAAACCTAAGTATTATTTCAAACACTTTCAAAAGTATCCTGGTCCCCCTCAGTGCTATATATCAATGTTTGTTTGTGTGAAGGGATCATTTTCATCTCTCTGACCTTTGATTGGAAAACCTTTACACATAAAACATTAAAATGAAAAAAATTAAACAAAACTTGTCACAACTTCAGGTTTCTAAATAAACCTCAACATAAAAACTTTTAAAATGAGCATTTAGGACAAATAAAATATTTCTGTAAAATAATTCATTAAGCTCAATGTAAACAAAATGTGACTGACTTTTTCATGCAACACTATTAACTTGTGCCTGTAGTAAGAAATGATTTTTGAAGGCAACCAAAAATCAAGTTTAAGGGTTTTTTCATACTAAAGCTGGTAAGTTGAACTTAAAATCTTGTTTTTAAATGGAATCATAAGATTTCTGGGAACGCACAAGATCCGGTTTATCCTAGCAGACCTACAGTTCTACGCTTGGAATGAAGTCAAACAACTTCAGCAAGTTGAGAACAATAAAGTGGCGGTTTAGATGTGACTGTTGCAGTAGAACAAAAAAATAAATAAGAAAATGAATGAGTTTAAAAGAAAATTTCTGTTAAATACTTAACTACTCACATTTGGTTTAAAGTCAATATAAGCAGACAGGTTTTCTAGGTCGCAAGGAACACATTTGAAAAAAAAAATAAATATAAAAACTAAAAAGGATAAAAATCCTAAAATGTGTCCGGTTGGAGAACAGTTCACACTAAAAGCTTTAGTTTCAGTTTGCGTTCAGCTCCGGAATCCTCAGGCAATGCATTAACTTAGGAACAAAGTAGTCCGATTTGCCGCACTAAAGAACCGCAAGCCCATATTATCAGAATAAATTGGTAAATATAAAAAAAACACATCCAGTTTGTGTCAGCCTTAAAGTCAGTTCAACCCACAAAGCGTTACTGTCACTTTCTCTCAGGAGCAGCAGGAGGGTCTTCACCGGCTGCAGGGTGACGATCTTCATCCTGCCTCTGGTCTGTTTGGGATGGATTATTCACCTTTTTATCATCCTTCTCCTGGGAAGCAATTTCTTTTTGTCCTTCTGCAGCACTCTGTGAAGTCAACTGTTCAATTCTGTAACCCTTTGGGGTGGGGGGTTGGTATCGGTATCTGTAGCCGAAGGCACGCAGGTGATAGGCATAGTATTCCAATAAATACATGCCTGCAGCATCTACATAATGGAAAGACACGGATATGTCCGAGCAGCACTTGGGGCCCTAAGAAAAGACACAATATGTGGTTTTGAATTATCCATAATGATATTGTGTTTCCTGTGTGCTTAAAACCCAATAAAGAAACTAAAGAGCCTTACAAATAAAAGCATGCTGTAAAAGCTTGTTAATATCCATTTACAAATTAGACAAGTCATCGGTTTATTTGAATGGTCAATATTTCTAAGTTTTAATCAACCAACAAATAAAGAAGAAAACAACTGCAAAGAGAGTTTTGTAACAATAAGGTAAGACAAGTAAAAACAACGAAATGCAAATAAATAAATAAATACAAACAAAATAAAAGAGGCACAAATGAGTACCAAAAAAATACTAAAACGTGCTTTGCGGCTGTGTTGGTGTTAATGTATGCTTGTTTAAGTTTGGGCTGAAGAAACCACAATCTACTGTAAGTAGATGATTAAGACAGAAGGTAACTACCACATACATCAGTCCATTATCCCTTTATCCCTTGTGTACACCCACAACAGCTTTAAAACTTTGTCAGGATTTAGGATAAATACCAGTGTTTGTTTCACTTACCTCTGAGATGGGGTAATAGCAGTAGCTCCAGTACCAGAAGCTCTTTGGGAACTTGGCAGTGAGGTGTTGCTCTGGGATAAAGGGGTGAAACGTCTCTCTGTGTGAAGTGTCTCTGGAGTCTCCTGCCAGCACCCCAATTTTCTCCATGCACTGCCCCATTGCCAGGTCCTCCACAGAGGTGGTGTGTGTGCACACTTTGTTTTTAAAACCATCTACGAATCTCCGCAGAGCTTCTCTGCTCAGCACGTAACCCGCACCACCACTCATGTATCCCTGCTTGGTGTAAGGCTTGAACCTTCGGCCAAAGTAAATTGGCTCATCAGGTGTGTGGTTAGCAAGGACCCATCGCAGGTTGTCTACAATCACATAGGTGTCGTCATCTGCCTTGAGGAACCAATCCGCCTCATCGGCATGATGCTCGTAGGCATAATGGAAGGCTCGGATTGTTTTCCAGTACAGCTGATCGCGACCCTCTTTTGTGCCCAATCCAACCGTGGGGAAGTCAGGATCGTCCACAGAACTCATGAAAACTACAATGTTGCAATGACGACTCCATGTGTATTTCACGTGACGAGCCTTCTTTTCCAGGTTGTTGGGCCCAGTCATCACCCAGCAAAGAATTCGCACCTTTTTGTACAACTCATCAGCCATGCGGCTATCCTCACCTGAAAAGGAAACAAAGATTCTTTTATATGTGCCATTACCATTTGCACAAACCAAATGCATTTTCAGTATAGGCAAGTATTTGAATAAACAAAATCAAGAGCTACACACTGAAAGGGATTTTCAAAAATGAAAGTCAAGAGTTGTCACTGAAATTTTATATTGAGAACTATTTAGCAAGTGTTTGTACAACAAAACCTAACACCACTTTTGTCAATACAGATCGTATGGTACAGGTTTCAGTGCCAACCAGCAGATTATTTGCTTAAAATGTCATGGCAAGCTTTAAAAATATGTAGAAATTAAGCTAGTTTTTGCAACTCATGACAATTTTTCACAATGATCTATGTTTTGAACTTTATTCCAATTAATTTGTTCTAACTTTGCAGTCGTTTTAACTCAAACACTTTTAGTATAAATTTAGTTTTTCCAATCGCAATCATTTGTTTTCTGAAAATTTTCTTAGAATACCTAATTTTCTTTTTTGGGAAGTATGAAAAAATATATACCAATCCACAAAAAACACAAACTTTACAAACATATCCATCAGAATAGGGTTTAGTTTGGTAATCTCCAACATCACAAGTGTCTGTATATAAAATTAGGACACAAAGGACTTTTATTAATATTGAGCTTATAATACTTGATATTTGCAATTTCTTCACCTCAGAATTGGTGTTTGTACTCATAAGACTATGTACTCATAAGACTTAAATCACGAATTAAAGTTAAATAAACCAAGACACTAACATGTTTTGGATTAATTTAACAGATGATTAGTTAAAACAACAGCATCTATTCCTGGATATAAAACGGCTTTGTTTGAAGGTACATGAACAAAGTGTATAAACAAATAAAAGGGATTATGTGAGTTTTTCCACATCACGTACCTATATGATGAGGATGGTTGAGACGGAAAAGTGCAGACCTCTCCTTCTTCCATTCCTCTTCCTCAAGCTGTTGCTGGAGGTCAAGTTTCTCGAAGCTGTTGCCTTGCTGAGCTGCCCTCTCAAACCACATCTGTCGCAGGAACACGTACAGGGTGAAAGTTCCCACCACAAACCCCGCATAAAAGGAAAATTTGGATCCCAGGGCCTTCATGCTGGACCAGATGGCAGCTGTTCAGTTTGGAAGGAGCTGGACGTGAGAGGAGAAAAGAGGGAGCATGGACGTGAGAAGTTACCAGCCGAAGGGAGATTTTAGCTGTAAGCGAGAGGGTGAAAAAAAAGTGTCAACTGTCATTTCCCCGTTTTAGGTGTGGCTTACTCACCAGTGTTAGGTACATAACATAGCAGAAACTAAGAAAGCGTTTCCTCCTCTTTTTTAAAAAAACGTAACCAGTTCAGCTTCAGCTAGCCATGCAGCTAAGTTCATATTCAGCACGTGACAGTAGGAGCGAGCTAACCAAAACGCTGACTGTATAAAGTCCCCGAAATAAAAACACACATTTTACCAACACTCATAGTCATATCTGGTTAATCATTTACCCCTGTCCTGCGTTGTGTCAGCTTGCCCGTTGTGTGGGCGCAAGCTAACAGGCTAATCCGTTTTGTTACTTTCGGTGTGCTGCTAACTTCGACTGTTTACGTTATTTTACCCGTTCTGTTGCAACTACACAGCTGAAACGCCACGAACCGACTGACAAAAACATCACGTAGTATCGTCCAACGAACGCACAGACTAAAAACTAACGGGAAATTGTTCCACGCACTGCTGTGTACATCTGCAACTTGTGACTGCGTGACGTCTTCCGTCCAGAACAGAAACCACTTCCGGTCAAACTTGGGATTCACCACCATTCGTGTATTTTGAATAACTTACTTATTAAATAATGAGTCCAAATGACAAACGTTATCTGCCCTTGCCAGTTTCTCTGGTGTTTTTAGTGTCTTAAAATATGCAGAAAAATGTGTGTGATGTTATTGGATTGTCTGATTTGGTTTATTATTTTACAGAAAAAAGTATAAACAAAAGTACTGAAGTGGTAGCAGGAACTACACAAGCCAAGATGGACATTTGACTTGACTGAGAGTCATTGTGCTGTTCCTAATAAAGTGATATTTATTGAATTAGTTTAATCTTTCTGCTTCTACATCAGATCTATATTTCATTTAAGGCCTAGGAATTCTTAAAGAAATGCATAATGCCTACCATCTTTTCATGCCAGAGTTTTAAACTATGATCATTTTATCCTAAGAAGGGATAGTTATACCCAGTTTGATGAAACCTAGCTGAAATTCTATACATTTAGTAGTAGCATGTTTTTTCCAGAGCAAGATAAATATCAGAACTGGATCTTATTCACAAATCTCCACCTTTTTAATTACTGTAATCACAGAAATCCAGCTTTGTGATACAGAAACACAAATATAATCAGTGAACTCCATAGCCATGATTTGCAGTATGTCAGACACATCCTTAAGTAGATAAGCTGCTACTGGAAATTCTTTGCTTACTCAGATGGCAAAGTAAATAAACACACCTATTCTGTTTGAATGATCTCATTGTGTTAAACTGCATGACGGGGCCACAGTTAAATTCTGTTTACATATAAAATAATTACTCAGAATCTTTCAAACATATTTAATTAATCCTCACTTAAGCTGTGCTGATATACAACAAAAAACAAATTCAAATTGCATTGACACAATAATATTGTACACACTGAGCTCCAAAAGGCCAACTTGTTCACAGACTGTACAGATGCAGCCCTTTAAATACACATCTGAAAGGGTTTGTGAGCAGTCAGCAATTTGGAACACTCATTATTAACATTACAGCTTTTCTTTTATTAAAGGTTTTTTTGTCTAACGTAAAACACATACTTTGGGATTTCCTTGAAGTTTTCAAACAAGCAAAAAATCTTAAAACTAAACATGAAGTTGGGACTTTACAGGATCATCCCACAAAAGTGCATACCTCTGCACAAATTGTTTAATCTATAATTATGTTTGCATGTAGCTTTTTTCACAAAACATCAGTTTCAAAAGCCAGTAAGAACTGGAATGTAAGATTTGAGTGTTTATTCTTTTTTCCCTTTTGCAGACACAGTGGTGCTTTTCATTACAAAATTCACCTTCTGAGTCCCTTAAGGATTTTAAATTTACTTCAGTCAACAGCACAACTACAGCTGACTTGCCATAGTGTTGTTATGCAACCAGTTGTCCATCAAAGACACCACAATTATTGCCTTTTCAAGACCAATTAAATAATGTTCTGAAGGTGCAAACAGCAGAGCTCATTAAGTTTAACTGCAATATCACAATTCAAGTGAGCTCCTTAACAAAACTGTGACAACATCCCATGATTCTTCTCTCTGCTGGTTTCCACGCCGCCACAGCAGAGGTACTGAGAGTGTTGTGTCAGCTCAAATGTCCACATCGTCTGAGTCAGTCGTGCTGGATGACTGGTTATCCTCCTGGTTTTCTCCCCACACAAACCTATAGTTGTTCTCCAACTCCTGCTGCCTCTTTTGCTCCTTGTAAACCTCCTCAGTGCCTCCGGTCTGTCGGATAAAAATAAAAAGGATTTCAACCACAATTTTGTCAATCTAATGTTTTTTGACTTGCTAAAAAAACTCCCTAAAACAAACTTACGACTGTTTGTATATCTCCTTGGGGACACTATTCACACAATTCCTTTCTTTGTCTTTCACCCTGATCATCAAAGAAGAATGATTAGCCCTAACCTAACTTATGTTCACCTTTAACCTTTACATCTAAATTTAGTAACCATAAAGGTAACAGAGACTATTCATTTTTGTGTTTTTTGGACAGTATGACAATAATGAAAAGAAAATAAGTTTACACTACCAAAATAAACCTTTAACATTTACACGTAAAGGCTTAGAACTTTTAAAACTTGATATATTCCTCAAGGTTTCTAACACACTAAAAATTGTGATTTATTGTTTCCACATTGAAGACTTTTTAAACCAGAAATTAACATTCAATAACCATGAATCTTTATAAAACTCAAGTATTAGAAATTGTAGAATTTATGGCAAGATCTAAGTTGTCAGACAAATGAAGTAGAGCCTAAACCAGCCTGCAATAAGTGCATTACTTGGTGCAGCACTGATGACCAAACAAGGTCAACACAGATAAGACAAGTCATTTTGTACTCATCAAAAATGTCAACATGAGTTTTGAAGGTCTGAGCCAGTCAGTTGCACTGAAAACATTGTTAATCAGTTAATCATAAACAAAAAAATTAAGATTTTGTAACAAACAGTACACGTCTTAAGTCTTTATAGATCTCCAGCTAAAAAAAATCTTAAATCAGATGTAGAGATTTTAAAGTAAAAAAAGAAACTTTTATATTCTGTTGTCTGCTGTTGTCAGGTTTATTAAGTAGATGATTTGCACAGACATGAAAAAAAAAGTTTTGTGAATTATCATTTCTGAGGTGATGGATGCCACAAAGAACCTGGCAAATTTAAAAAAACTTAAATTAACAGGAGTTACAATTCTTAAAGCTGGCTGCTGAGGTGAACAACACCTTCAATTTTCCCTCAACATTGAGTCAATGTTTCACTTTGTAAAGTATCATACTTACACTACAATAATAATACTTTTATTATAGATAAATACATTTAAGATCACAAGTGTTGCTCCTGTATTGGAATATTTTTATGTTTTCTATACCTTCAGCACAAAAAGTAAGAAATTTGTGTTTGGTGGATTATTTCTTTGTTGTAACAATGCTTCTTGGCAATCCATCATGGTTGGAAAGCCTGTTTATTTCCCCTTAAAAGCCAATACAAGTGTTAGGAAAACGCAGTTGTGTAGCATAACAACCTTTTCCATAGACAAAATTCACCAACATAACTGCTGCTCAACCCACA
Source organism: Millerichthys robustus (assembly GCA_034783495.1). Lineage (NCBI taxonomy): Eukaryota > Metazoa > Chordata > Actinopteri > Cyprinodontiformes > Rivulidae > Millerichthys > Millerichthys robustus. The sequence continues at coordinate 11,282,522 of JAVKLF010000110.1, read as the reverse complement.
AACAATTTAAAAAAAAAAAGAGACACAATTTGAAGACACATAAACAAGCATTCCAGCAGCATAAAATGTATTGCCACAAAGCCTTTTTACAACAGCAAAAACAGAATTAACAACTAACAACTGTTTTTTTTTTTACTTTTTGTGTCACGTACTGATCAAACCAGCTATGTTTTCTAACAATAGTGTTGGTAGAAATGATAAAACTTGTGTTTAAGTGCAGTCAAACAGCTGCTGGTTGTTGACACAGTATAAAAGGATTCTGTTTGTCAGGGCAAAGTACAAATGTACTTCATCTGACATGTCAAATGTTGTGCATCTATGCAACTGTTTCAGTAGGAAACACATTAAGGCTTCAAAATTAACTGATTTGTATTAAAAACACTTTAATAGTTAATCCTACATTCAAATGATTTTTAATTTGTATCTCAACTGGTAGCCATTATGTAAAATAGGATTCAATGATAGCTCTACTGACATGTCCTCGTTACGTGCACGGTCATCTAGAGTATTTGTCTGTTCACAGTTCACTGTTGGGTCACACTGCTCTTCTGGTGCAACAGCTCTTCCTGTTTTGACAAAACTGGTAACCTTGTTGCCTTTTGTTGGTATGCTTTGTTTAAAAGACATTGTCTTGTAATCTAAGTTTTGACACATCCTACAGCTTGGAACTTTCTCCTACATGCAAATTTCTGCTCAACATTTTTTTTTTAAATCCACAAGCTGGGTTTGTCCTTTCTCCTTTTCCTTTTCTGCCACAACGGTAGTTTGACTTATTCTGAAACTAAATCAACTTCCCAGCTACAGCAACATAAAATAAAAGCATTATTCTGAACTTAAATTACCAGGAGATTTATGAGCAGCTCCCTAAAGGACTTTGTATCTTCCTCAGTCAGCCACTGGTCACCTGCCTCCTCTGCATTCTTTCGTGTCAAGATCTTCACCTCAATTTTACCTTAAAAAAGAACAAAAAGGAGAATGTTGACAGTTAAATGCATAAACTTTGAGGGACTAAAGGGTAACAACATTGAATTATAGCTGAACTAAAATGAGAGGAAAGGAGGATTTTAATGGATGAAAGTGGATGAAAAAAACATAATGCACATGAATGAAAAAAATAAAACCCCTTCATTGCCTTTTAAATTCAAAACAAGCTTCAGCTACACAGGACTAAATTTGGGAGAGATTGTTTAACTTCATTTTTTTTATTTTTTCTTAAAGCGAAAGCTTTTGAAAAGAGATTTAAAAGTGTATACTTATTAACAAGATGGGAAGAGTAGAACAGTAGTTTATGCTCAAGATAGGAGATGGAAAAGAGAAAAGGCCGTCAAGTATTGCAGAACTTGCCCTTCATACCTTCGGCCTTTAGTCCTGCCTTCTCTAGCTGCTCTTTAACCACGTCCTTTATGTGCTGCCACTGGGGGTCTCCTTCGCCCATCTCCTGAACTCTGACCTCACCATCAGGGCTGCTGCCCGACTTATACTTAGTAATTTTGATCTTAACGTGGTCTTCAGCTGCTTGTTCTGGGGCGACGAGACAAAAGAGGGACAACAGAGATAATTCACCTCAAAGCCCACCGGCAGGGTCACAGGATGGAGGCGATAACTGCCATGATTCCCCCAAATTAACTCTTGCTTATTCAGCTGTGCACTGTGACAGATTCAGTTACTGTTTGATTTATATTGATTTTCATTTTGATTTGGATGAATTAAAATAAAGTCACCCACAAAATGTACAAAGGCAGCAAAGACCACCAACTAGTCATGTCTTGACATTTCTTATTTTTGCATGAAACTTCATGTTTCAATCTTTTTGGAGATGAGGAATGTCACAAACCCCATTTATGATGAACATTACCAACAAGTGACGATGACAGAGTGAATGAACAGGAGCACGATGACAGGAAGGCAGACTTTAAGGTGCTTCAGTGTTACCTGGTTGCTTGGGAGCCAGACCAGGGCTTCCTTTGGTTGGGTCCCTGCCTCTTTGGGTTGTTTGCTGTTGTGGGTCTTGAGCATCTTTCTCCTCAAGATGATCAAGCAGCTTATCCAGTGTTGTCTCCAGTGTTTGTGTTGCCTGAGTTCGATCAAACTCCCCTTTCAAACCTTCTGTTTCTAACTCCTGCTGGGCCTAAAACACAAACAGCAGCCACGGTTACCAAAACTAGTTGTTCTGTTGAATTACAACATCTGTATAAGAGATGATGCCTTTTTTTCTGAAACCTCATCTATAATGTTGTCAAACTCCTTCTGCATTTCCTCCTTTATCTCTTCTTTCTTCTCAGAAGGCACAGAGATGTCAGCCATCTCGTCTTCAAATTCTTCCAACAGCTGCTTGTCTTCGTCTTTCTCCTCCCCTCTGAGCTTCTCTGTTCGCATGTCACTCCTTGCTTTCTCTTCTCTAGTTTTAGCTTCACTTTGTGCTTTCTAAAAATAATTAACAAGTACAAGAAAAAATGTTTGGAACACTTCAGCCGCCCACCCCGTAAAAATAAACAAATAAATGGAAAAAGAAACTGACCTTCCTGTTGCTTTCCTTTAGATGTTCAACAAATTTCATCAAATCTGCTGGGTCTGTGATGATTTTAAAGTTGAATCTTTCTACTAGAGGAGAGCAGTATTAAGGAAATGCATAAACAATGTCACAGCAAAGAACTTTTATTGCGTATGTTAAAGTTCTACACTAAAACAAGGACTTGAATGATCATGAATTACACTAAAAAGCAGTACCTTCATCGCCATTATTGTCTGCTGGTGAGTTATAGTCTCCATCTGTTACCTGTCAGGATAAAATGGAAAAGGAAATGTGACAAACTACACTCTCTAGAGGTTAACAGGCTCCTGACAAAAAATTAGGAGTAACGTGAAAAGAATCTTTCTCAAACAAGACATATTTCTTGTTTTTATAATTTGACATATTTACAAAAGGGTATTAATGAAATGTCTGTGTCATGTTTTAGCAAAAATACAACAGGAACTGGTTTATTCTGAGTAACATAACAACCAGGTGGTCAGTAATACACTTGAGTTCACATAATCATTTCTGTCATGTCACTTGTTTTTAACGCCTACATATGAAGACAAAAGGATCATAATCAGATCAACTTGGCAGCCACAGCAAAAAGAGATTAGCCAACACAAAAATGACGATAACTCGGCTAATTTTATAGATAGTAGGATAAAATTTGGTGTGTTACTATATGAGAGTCACAGGGCTGATTGTGGAAAAAATCCTAAGATTTAACTTTTTTTCCCATCCCCCTGACACACACAGATACTCTCTCATATCCACATATTACTTGAAAAGAACAATTTTAAAAGGCAGATTTCTGTCAATCAAGTCTCTACTCAACATTTTTTTGTCTCTCCTTGCCTGTTCTTCCCGCCTACTCTTGTGCAGCTAACTTTAGCTAACATTAGCGTCCACCTGTGCAGGTCCTCGCTCTCTCTCTCAAGTGGAGGAATCAGTAAAAATCCTTCTGCAGGTTCATCTTCTCTGACACCTGGTTTTTAAAAATGACAGATTCAATATTGTTTCCAGTTCTTTTTCAAACTTGTTCTGACAAATATATTCTTTTATTTTGAGCCCAGCTTGAACTTCTGCTGGGACTGAATCAAAGTTTTGCAAAGCTCCAAGTCCCGCCCCCACCATATTTCTGATTGGCTAGTAGGCCTATGTAGTGTGTTTAAAGTGAAAGCTGCATGTTTGTTAGGTCCAGACATGTTTGTTAAATCTCTAGATGAACGTGATTTTATTTTCCTGCTGGTACACTACGATGGAGATCTGGCACGCCGACAGAGTGCCATCAGCACTGAAGTCATCCTCAACACATACCTCATTGTCTTGTTGAGAGGCTGTTGCTTTTGAATTCCCTGGCCTTGTTACTCCCTCCCAGAATTCAGAATCCTCCATCTCTTCTGAAGCTGTATTTATCAATATTTCTGCTGTTTCTACATAAACAAAACAACACAGAGATCCAAAAATGTCAGAAAGCAAAAAGATTTACAAAAAACTCAAGTACAAAATACAGATAAACAGGGAAAAGTCCATAAACAAATCCATCCTCCATGAAACGTTTTGTGAAGTTAAAAATTTTTAAAAACTGAAAGTTAGAAATACTAAAAGTCATCATACACTATTGCGAATCAGGATGAATGATTGATGCATGAATGGTTAAAATGGCACAAAGTATACTTAAGTATTTTCATTTTAAAAACAAACCAAAGAACATGTAAGCAGGATAAACAACAGTGTGAACACCGACTCAGCATTAACACAATTCCTATAGTTATTTCAAGTTTAATAACAAAACGCACCTTTTTCATCTGATGGGCTGGGATCAGTGCTGGGAGGTGAAAATTCCTCTGGGGTTACTTCCACTGCTCCATCTGTCTCTTCATTACCAGCTAACATCTCATCAAGGCTCTTCAGCTCCTCCGAGATCTGCTCTACTTTACGTTTTGTGTCCGCTGGGAACAGACAGGGAGAGAGAAAGAGAGACAAAGGAAAACAACGGTTGTCAAATATTTCATTTTTAATTTATACAATGGAATAAAACAGCTGATTTTCACATAATAAATCAGTTTGTCCATCAGGCACAATATCAATCTCCAGAAAAATGTGTTTATTTTTAACACCTCTTGTTTTTATGTGACATTACTGTCACACTTTTAGGTGCTTCTGTCCTAACAACTGACTGAAGAATTAGGCAGTGGGATTCTTTTCATTCAAAATGCTGGAACAATTTAAACTTTATCTTCACTCACAAACTTGAGCCTTGACGTAATCCATGTACTGCTGGGCACTTAACGCCGGCTGGCACACAATCCCCTGTGGTTTGGCAGTGGATGGGGGCTGCAGGAAAGGATGCTGGCAGGTGCGACTCGTGTGAATCGTCAACACATAACGACATGACTGAGGTTCATCGACCCGAGCGATGTAGTCACTCGTACCTTCTTCACAAACAAACTGGGAAAAATAAAATAAAAGTAAAAAAAAAAAATTCAGTATGGGTTTATGCTACAAGTATTCAGAAATCATCAATTGCAAGTAACAATTTCACTGTTATTAATGAGTCAGATGCACAGAAATTAAGAATTTTAAGTAGAACAAACATAGCTCTGTAATCAAACATCTTACTCGGACTTCAGTCTCTCTTGGATTTCCATTTAGGTCACACTTGGAGCCATTTACATATGACTGGCTGTGGTATCGTTTCAGTTTGTGCTGTTTGGAGGCCTGCAAAATTAATGAAAACAATGTTTTATTTATTGTGATCTATTCTTAGACAATTGTGCATCACTGCTTTGTGTTTTTAGCTATTAATGTGATAATAAATTAACATAACATAAAATAAAAAAGCAGCTCTGAGTGCATCATCTAAAATCATTGTTGGGACAACCATGCAATAAGATCAACTTTACCTTTGCTGTTTCATTGTTCCAATCAAACTCTGACTCATAATACCCCAAAAAAAGGATGTCTCCTTTAATTTCTGATTCTAAAAAAAGAGCATCAGTCACAAACAAGTCATAAAAAACAGAGCTCCTGTGTCTGTGTTTATAAGTTATTCTTGACTTGTCATCTGAAAACACAAGTACAAAAGAAGTAAAGAAAAAAGAAATTAATTTTACCTTCTAGGTGATACTGTCTAATATGTTGACCATGACAAAACTCGTATGTCCACCAGTCCTTGGTCTGCAAAAGACAGACAGCAAATAACATGTCAGTTCAAACAGCTTAAGGTCCTGTCACACTGTAACATTTTGAACAACTTATGTCGACTTCTGAAAACTTTGTCCAACACTAAAGATGGAATAATAAAATCAACCGGAATCCTCTTATTAACATATACATACTATATTAACAAATAGACTGAACATAAAAAGTCAAAAACAAGATAAAATAATTCTGTTATAGTTTCAGTTAAACAAAATGTTTTAAAACAAAGTTTTATATTAGCTGAGTTTTTTATTTGCTATAAAACCTTGTGGAAAATGCACAATAGTGTGCGTCACTCAGTGAACAGCTTAAAAATCTAACTATAAACTGGTCAAAATCTTCAAGGTTAATGTTCAGGGTGGTTAAAACCACACTAATGATAAACAATAGTTTCTTAAAAACTGGTATAAATCTACAAATTTCAATTTCAAATCTCTAACACTAAATATTTTTTAAAACAGGTTACATACAGCAGTTAACTCTCTTCCTGCCCTGGAGTCAAAATGACCCACAAGTTTTGAAAATGAGACACTGTGAATAATTTTGACCTAGCAAATTTATAATTGACAGTGTGGTACAGGTTGTGATGAAATGCTTTTAATCAGTTTAAACTTCTAACAAGGGGATTATAAACTGAGAGGCGAAGATAAGCTGAGGACCGACCTTAACCAGACATTGGGCTTCGTGCATTGGTTTGAGCAGGTCTGGGATGTCTGGTCCAGTATAGCCGTCTGAGTCTGGTTCAGAAGCAGGATCCTTGTGAAACCTGACAGCCTGGGCTGGAAGTCGACACTCATAGAGCTGCTTGTACTTATTGGACACCATCATAACCTCCTCTGTCTTAGTCTAAAAAACAAAAGATTGTGGTGAAAACTCAAATGGTCTACTTAAATTGTGTCAAGTCCATGACAGTAAAGCTGTATATACATATAGGCAGTTAAGAACCTGATTTTAGACTACCAGTCACGTGTTATAGTTTCAATAACAAAATAAAGTGAGATATATTTTGTGTTGACACTGCTGACAGCAGTCACATCAGGTCACAAGCAACTTCTGCCTTTTATCTTAACGTTTTATACGATTTGATATATTCCTAAGTATTTTGCAATGTCATAACATACAAATTACTCCTAATTTTATTTTTAAAAATGTGATTATACGAAGGAATAAGTCGATAGCGAACTGTTACTGTAGCCAACATTTTAGCTAACAAGCTGCACGTTAGCGCCTAAAGTGTCCTAGCGCCCTGACTCACCTGCCCCACGATGACGGGGTCAGGAAGAATTTGAATTCCATATTTCATTTCATTCAGTTCTTCCAGATTCAAAAAGGCCGGTACACACAGGGGACATATCAATACAAAAAGGCACAATCTCTTGAGCCACCGCACCGAGGAGGTAGCCATCGCTAACTCTCTCTCTCTTCGCTCTCCAACAATAGCAGCAAAACACAGAGCTCTGACATGGTGGACGCAGATTGGTCGACACAAGAAATTCTGCTCTGTCATTGGCTAATTCTTGTGTTCATCAACGATGTGTTTTTTTTCTGGGGTGCGTTGGTTTACAATGTACATGGGCATATTAAGCGGGAGGTACACATTACCCAGGATACCGAACAATGCCGGTACTTGTTTGTGTCATCCCAAAACAAACGCATCCTCCCACCGACAAGATGGGTTGACGGATGGTGCGCGTCACTTTCTAATTGAAATTAACTGCTAATCAATTCCTCAGTTTTGAATGACTAGTTTCTTGTTTTTCTTAAAGTGTTGGAATCTTTTTTTAACCAAATCAAAATTAAACAAATAAAATAAAAATCTTGAAAGGCTTAAACTGTGTCTTTTTACTGGAACAAGGCCCAACACCCAGTCACATCTGAGTTACATGTATTAGCATGGCGTTTTTACCTGAATAAATGAAGCACGCTGCTTGTTTAATATCTGGCCAAAAAAGAATGAAAGAAAGAAAATAAATGGGATTTCTGCTCGGTGACACCGGGGTTGGTCGGAAGGTGCGCTGCAGCCGCTGTTGCTGCAGGGGGAGCATCGGTCCATAGCGTGCTGCGCTGCGATGTGCGTCCGCCTTTCCATCTGCCTCTGCTCCCCTTTTTATCTCCTTCTAATCCCATCTGCAAGGTGTCTGAGGAGAAAACCATTCACCAAGGAGCACCTTGCAGGAGGGAGGTGACACAGCTCGTCTTAAAAAAAAAACGCGGTGAGCTGCCAGCTCATGTGATTTTTCTATAATTAGCCTCTGATTTTAAAAGGGGGGTGGGGGGGGGAAGGAGAAGGGCCCTGCCTGGCAGGGCTTTCTTGTCGGGATTCCCAGCTCTGGATGAAGACTGGACAGTTTCTTTGCTTCACAAGACATGAAGGGGAAAATTGTTGTTTTCTTACAGCAGAAAATCTGGAAGAAACATCTAAATGAGGAGGTAGTTGTTTTTTTTATTCGTCATTAGAGGCGCACGACGGATAATCAAGCTTTTAAATGGATGCTTTCCCCCTGCAGTGTTATTCACTGTAAGGTAAGCTAATGGGCCTGTGTGTGCATTCTAGCATTTCAGCCCGCTGTTTCGGATAGCAGGGGGTGGGTTGCATTTTTTCCACATTTTAATCAAGGATACAGGAGGGTGTGAGAAGGGATAATGGTCAATTATTTTGATTTTGAACGGACGCAGATGAGACCAGTTCTGTCACTTTGGGAGGGACCCATCCAAAGCAGCCTTACAGGATCTTTTTTTTTTAGTATTCTCTGATTGGTTTGAATTACCTCAACTATGAAGATTGTCATTTCCTGAATATAAAAATAGATCTAAAGTTGTAAGGATGGCAAAAAATAAAATAAAGATTAAAAAATAGACTATCATCACTTTCATTGTTCTTACATATTTTAGTAGCCTATGTGGTGGGGTTGTAAAGCCAGCTGAAAGATGCTGAGTGAAGCTTAATGGTAATGAATGTTTTCAGGTTAATTTCCTAAAACCATTAGATAGTCTATTAAGCAAATGTCCACATCCTTCACCTGTTTGAAGACACTGATTAAAAATCAAACTGACCATTGGTGCACTTACAGAATTGTCCAAATAACTCATTGGTCTAAGTTTTAAGCTAGATTTGTCTTCCCCAACCCCTGTAGGATTTTTCTGGGAGTCAGCAGCTAATGAAGCCATGAGAAAACATGTAATTGCTTTTTTTCTACATTTGATTTTGATGCAGTTTTTCTGAGTTGCTGTGAACCAGTGATCTGAATGACTCTCAGAGAGCAAATCACTGATTTCACCTCTACAACTGATTAACTTTTAGAATTGGTTCAAATCAAAACAACCACTACAGCTAATGTACCCTAGCCAACACGAACATGGATGTTGGTTTTGCAGATATTGGGCTAAATTTGGGGTGGTATTAACTGGGAGTCACCCTTACCACATAAATCAAGAGGTAAACATCTCATACAAAAGCTTTCGATATCTCATGAGATCGCTCGTTGCATGATTTGGTCAAAACGACTACGACTCCATCCCCTCTCATCGTAACATTTGCCTTAGTTTGAAACTCAGGTCAGCTTTTGAATCCCTTATAATCACATTTGAATGATTTGTGTTTTCTTGTTTCCAGATGGGGCAGGAGCTTTCACACTTCTGTACACGTCTGCTTCGTCTGTGGAGATGCAGGTGCCAAAACAAGTCTTTGCCCTTACACTGACTGAACAAAGCCAGTGAAGTGTGATTCCTGGACACATGGGTGAGGTTTGCTTTTTAAGAAAAGGTTGATTTGTTAAACAGATTTTTAACTACATTTACATTTGATGTCTGGTTTGTAATGTAAATTCCCAGCAGGGCCGAGCGCAAATCGTGACACCGCACCTCGTACTGGCACTTCCGGTGGCAGGTGTGACACCTGCCACAA
>JAVKLF010000110.1:11226113-11244722 GCA_034783495.1 Millerichthys robustus | reverse complement strand
AATTAACATCAGTCTGTGATTCAGATATTTTTAGGCCAGCAGAGAAGGCCTTGCAGGCCCTGACGGCCCACCACTGCTGTAATCATTCTAAAAGTTTTAATCTGTTATTCTGCAGGCTTTCTTGAAGTCTTCTAAAGTTTTTCTTTGGTCTTTCATTGCGGTTTTATTTTTGTATCATTTTCTGTCTAGTCCCTGACCACGACAACTGATTGTGCAGAGGAGGACAAAACAAGAAAGGCCACATCTACAATTAAATTTAAAACAGATGAACAAGAACCGAAACTTCTGTAATCAGCCAAGTCCTGAGCAGAAAAACCAACCACAACAACTGATTAACCTTTGGAATCCAACTATTTAAGATGGCCACCACAGCTAATCAACAGTACACTTTAGGAAAAACAAAGATGTCTGAAAGTCAGATTTAGTGTGGTAGTAGCTGAGAGTCATTCTCAGTACATCCTCTGAGAGCCATTACATCAGATGAGATCGTTTACATGGCTACAAGTCCATCTCATCTGCTTCATGTTCTTTTCTTAACGCTCTGGTTTGAAACCCATCAGGTGGGATGTTGTCCTTCAACAAATTCTCAGCCTTGAACTTGAGATGTTTTGCTGATCGCAGCAAAGTGGAATCTTTCACGAGCAACCTTTTGTTTTATGTTTTACCCTTATGAGTTCAGCACTCTGTGTTTATGTAAGCTGTAATCATAATGAGAAGCTTTAAAGAAGCCAATGGAAAACTGGGTCAGCTGTTTGAAGCACAAGCACAGTACTAAAGGAGAAATGTTGATTTCTTATTCTGATTTCTATTTCATTCACACCATTGATTCTGTGATCAAATGTTTCTGCCATTTGGTGCGAAGCCACCTCTATTTAAACAACTCTGCCAGGTTGTAATGACCTGTCTGGCCATTTTTATACACTTGAATTCAGATGTGGAGACAGTAGGTCAGGTCAATGTTAATGCTTGAAAGTTATTAAAATCACCTGTGAATCCATCCTGTATGTAAAAAACTAATGACACCTGCCTATTTACCAGATTACAATCCATCATTGGGAAAAACAACACCAGATTATCATCTAAATTCAGTAAATCTAAACTTTTTTTTCCTTTTTGTTACCAAACAGGGTCTCTTTTAATGTTTACCTTACTGGGAACTTCTGCTGGGATCCTCATTTATGTTAAACGTTAACAGATTATTTATTTTAATTACATCAAAAAAGGTTGAAATGTGAAGTTTAGATTTTCAACTTTGACTAAAAGTGTATACATGTTGCTGTAGCTAAAATATTTCATAGATCATGATTGTTGGTAACCTTCAAACATCACGTCTTTATCCCCCTATCTGTTCAAAAATATTCTTTTTTTAAATCTGATAATGTCAAACTGTATTTTCTGTATTATCATCACTAGATTCATATTAACTGAACACATGCAGGAAAAAACGTTTCACAGCTCAAATATGTCTAATTATTTAAATTTTCTTGAAACTTTAATGCTAACTATAAATTGATCAATTAAAAAACTATTTTTCCAGTAAAGATTGTCTGACATGGGAGCTTCTTTATCTGTTGAAATTATACATGTTGATAAGCTTTACTGGAAGGATTTATCTTGAGATACTTCAAGCTTTTCTCAGAGATAATTACGGCTGAGAGGAGTGACTCAGTTTATCGTGATTGTTTGAAGCAATTAACACTGTGTCATGTTTCCAAGAAGCAGCAGCCGGACCACCACCTGGTAGAGGGAGTAAATAATATTTTAATTCTGATTATTTTGTGTAAACACCTCCTGAACACTCTGCATTTACTTTTCTTAAAAATAAAACGATACTGCCAAATTTCTGTGCAGGACAATATAAAATTACATCATTAAAGCTGTTAAAATCACATTTGCAGGCAGGTAAAGGAAAATCTTCTAACTTTGTTGTGAATTTTGATATTTTTCCAGATGATCTAATTGCTTCCTTACATTGTCTGCGTGTTAGAGAGCGAGCAAATGCACGTCTGCTTCTGTCTGTTGAAACTACTTACTGAATTTTGTAGTTCTGATCCTCTCAGAATCACAGTGAGAAAACATCTCATATTAATTTACTACTTAGTTTTGCTGTTCAGCTGAAAGCTCTTTTTTTAGTGTGAGTTTCCTCAATCAAATCTGTCAGATTCCAAACAGTTTTAATATTTGAGCACTTTTTGATCCAGGTAAGTTTCCATAAGCCAAGAACATTCAATGAGCTATCTACACCAGGTAAGATAATAATTCCAGCGCCATGTTGGTAAGTCAGCTCTCAAAATGATTAAATTTGGAACTTGATGTCAGACCTTCATTTGTGTTACATAAGAGAGTCGGTGATCATCAGAGCGTAATAATGTCTGAGTGGTGATGGATGAGAAAATGTATTATAGGTATGAAATGTTTCTGCCGAAAACAAAAAAAGTGATTGTGTTTTTACCTGTGTCTGTGAGTGCATGTGTGTTCATGTGTCTGAGTTAACAAAATAACTCATAAAGAAGTGGATAGATTTCGACGAAATCTCAAAGTAAGAATTTTACAGATATCAAGCTAAACTTTGATGCTTTAATAGCTAAGACTTTTCTTTAGCTTAAGAGCTAACAGATTACGCATGATCTTTGTTTGAAACTTCAGCATTCAGGGCTAGTTTTTAATTTCAAGTATCTATTTTACAATATGATCAGCCTATATTATAATTAAGCAAAATAAAACTATATATATTTTAGCTAAACCTATCATCACCTCAACAAACGCTGAAGATTTCTAAGCTGACTCTAAGATGGTGTCAAGTTAATGTTTTATTATTTTCTTCACTGTGATGACTTTTAAACAGATATGATTAATATACATTTTGTGGTAAAACTGTGCCGAAAACAATAAACTCACAAAGGGATCACAGAGGGTAGGAGGAAAAAGAGCTTCACAAAACAGCTTTTGACAAGAAAGAGACGGGATATTAAAAGTGACACAAACAACACAATGAAAACTAATCCACTGACTCGAATCGGGAAAAAAAATACCAGGATGTATGGCCCAAATACTGACGCCACATTACCCTCCCAGAGAGAAGTTGAAGAAGTTACTTTCTCAGGGTTAGTGGACAGAAGTGAGACAGCAGGACATGTCACAGGACAGCTTCCATTTTCACATTTTCTGTCTGAACCAGGGTTTGTCACAGCAGCACGGCTCAGAGAGATGATGCTCTGTAATCTCTGCCTGAACAACTGGAACAACAGAGGATTTAAAGGTCGGAGCAGGAGGACAAGATGCTGCCTGTGTGTGTGTGTGTGTGTGTGTGTGTAGCCGCCCTCTGAGGCAGCATGAGAATTTATCTTTTGCATACGCAGCTCTAATTGTTAGAACAGAACAAGAAAAGAGAGGAAATAAAACCTAACTGTGGCAAATACACATTTTCACAAATGGAATGTCCAAAGTTTTCTCTCAGACAAGCTTCAAATTAAAAGTAGAGCCTTTAGTTCATGCTCTTGAATATCTGACAGGATATGAAGCTTGTGTTGACATTAGTTTTACGTGTAGCTGGTAAGAACATTAAAAAGGTTGGATGGTTTTTAGAGTCTTTGTTTACGAAGTTTTGTTTTGTGTTGAATGTTGCAGCTTGTTTTGTTTGTTTTTTTATCAAGGGTCTATGTTTTTGATTGAGGGCAAAAATTTAAATCTACAGATCTAAACCAAATCCGAAAAGTGAAAAGTTTTAATGCTGTCTGTTTTTAATTGGATTTCAAGTCTGGGGAAGGATCTGTATGGAAAACCATTTCTGCCACACTGAAGAAAAACATGGATATTCTAAGACAACAATATGAGATACTTTCTGAAAATTACTCCTTAGCACCACACAATCATAAGATATTATAAATTATTATAAATGTAAGTTATTTAAGTATATAATTAATAAATACTAAGTCATATTTTGAGATAATGTCTCATAATTATGACTTAGAGATGTTTTATTTTTAAATCAAATTGGTATAAATTGGCTTCCATATATGTAAATAAGATTTCCTTTAAATATCAAATCTTTTTCTTTAGGGGCAAATGTAACTGAACTGACCCTCAAAGATATTCTTTGGACAAATGTTGACTTTTATCATTACTTCTTCTGTTTTAGTTAAAAAGCTAAATTGTTTTATAAATTTGATTCACCAAAGCTCTCATCTAAAGTGTAATACCACTTCAAAACATCTCAAGTATCACTCTTTAGGTTTTTAATACTGCAACAGGTTTCAAACACTAAAACAAAGGGTTCATTAAATAGTGCAGAGTATTCAGAAGCCTCCAGGGTAAAAAAAAAACATAGGGTCAAAATGGACTTTAGATGAAAACATCTTGAAAAGCCAGAGGAGTTCAGACATGAACATTTAGGGACACATTAAACTCAGTTTAACCTGAGTGAAAACAAAGGTTTGGAGATTTCAAGCAACATCTGTACAACACATGGAGGAAATGATGAGACACAGACAGGAACATCTGACGCCTATAAGAACACACAGCCTTATTAGTTTCAAACAAATGCACAAAAATGATTCAATTGTGCCTCAAACGACAAAAGGGCAAAGACCTAAATGCACTGAAGGTGGAAAAAAGAGGAATAATCTGGAATAAACGAGCAAATCACTGGATCACAACTAGATCAAGGAAGAAAACAAATAAAAACAGCTTTGCGTCATTAAAACCTGATAAATTATCATAAAATGAAAGAATTATTTGTTTTAAACAATAGTGTGGGGAATTTGACCATTTAAACTCAACAATGTTGACTCAACATATCTCAAGTGTTTTAGTTTCCAAAACTTTCAATTTCAATTTGAACACATTTACACTAAAAACTTTTAGCACACATCTATAATGGCTAAACCTTTGCCAACAGGAAAAGATTTTCCAAAAATAAGCTTTTTATTTGTCCTTAAAAGTATCAATAAAAACAAACTGTTTCAAGAAATGTTTTTATCCAGACAGAAACTAAGCCTCTGGCAACAAAGCCCAAAGAGCCTTTATTACAAAAAACATTACAAAACAGGAAGGCTGACAGAACTCAAACAGGACATAACTAACAAGAGGACACGATGGACAAAGACAATAACAAAAATCTGGTCAAGAATTAATTCTAGTTATATAAAAACACTGAGGGGATAATCACAGTGACAAAAACAAAAAGAACAACCTGTGTGCCAAAAAAAACAGGAAGTAAATTCCTTAAAAACAAAAAAGGAGTTTCTATAACAAGATAAATCAGAACACAGCATCTTCTCATTTGATGCACAAAAATCTCTCACTCAAAGTATTTAATTAACTCACAAAAACCTTATTTGTAAAACAAACAACAAAATGAATGAAACTGGATGCCAACCTATTTCCACTGAGCTTCAACAACGTACCTCTGCTTCGGACGAAGCAGCAGCCACAGTTACTGAAGACCTTCCTGAACAGGTGCTGACACCCACACCCTCTCTGGTGACCCCCCCTCATGGTGATCCACTTCTGCCGGTCGACCCAACAGCGTCCGAGGCGTGCATAGTGCTGCTGCACGGCCAGAAACTTATCCCCAGAGGAGGCGAGAGAGGGGAAAGTGTGCAGAGAGCCCCACAGTCATTGTCCAAATCTGAGCAGAAGCCACTGAGAGGAAACCGGGGTTCTTATCCCATGACGGGTCGACAAACAGCAGGACGAACCAGAGAAACGAGACCCCCTGTGTGGTCGGAGGTTTAAAGAGGGACCGGGAGAGACAGAGAGGCAGGAAAGAGGTGGAGCTGTGATGAGAAGAAGGATTTAATGTGCCGTATTGCTGTGCCAGTGTCTGTTTCCCAATCTCCCTACTCCCCTTCTGCTCCCCCCCTCTCTTTCTCTTTAACAAATCAGCTTCTATTTTCAGTTTTACATTACTCACTGTGCTTTCTGTCCATGAGGAATTGCAAACACTTTCCTAGTAAATTAGCACAAACGTGAACTCTGCACTGTGCATTTCACCTGCAGTGTTTTGTCACTTTTGCAAAACACCGGTGGGTGGTATTTTTGGTTGCTTGGTTTAGAATAGAACCTACAGAAGGTCTCCGGTGGTTCTTTGACGAATGAGGGAACTGATTTGTCAGGAAGCTCAACATAAAATAGGAGAACTGACAATGATCTTTGAGAGACTTTGGGTTCATAATACAGCTGTTTTGTCTCTTTTTTCAAATGTGTAAAAAAACTGGACCCAAACTAAAATGGTGGATTTTGGACCTGAATCTGTGGCGTGGGCACCAGTGACCCCCGTCACCCTGAAAGAAAGAAGTAGTTAAAAATAATGGATGGATGCATACCTTGTTAACTAAACTAAAAGCTCATCATTTCCAACTTTCGTGCCTCTCCTTTGCATTAAACGTGCACTGATTCACAGCTTTCTGTTAATTCTCACTGTAATCTTGGTGTCAACATGAACACGTGATTCTTTCCTCCAGGGACGAGATGGTGAAGATAATGCGAGAGCACAAATACCCGGAAGTTCTGTTGGACAGGAAGCTGGGCTGAACCACAAGGTTCGGATCCAGTTTTCCAGGAAGGACCACAGCTGAATCTTTTTCCTGCAGAGGTTCCAGTCCTGCAGGCTGTGATGATGGACCATTCTGCAGATGTTTTATAAATCTGGAGCTTTTTATGTTTTACACTCTGTTCTGCAGTGGACATTTGGTCTATAGGTCTATTTATCTCAAATGTAAAAACAAGAAAAAGGAACTGGACTATTTATTTTATTTTATTTATAATATCCTTCTTGGGTAAAAAGTTATATGTCTTGGAAATAAGTGTAATAACAATCATAAATGTCTGAGAAATTAGGACTCAGTTAACGAGAACTTCATACAACTTGTAAGAAAAATCACTTTCAGACAGAAATCAAAATTGAATGTTTTAATAAGTCCTCTAATTTGTTGTTTATGATGCATTTTTGCAATAAAACAGGTGACAACAAATTTAACATCGAAAATGAACAAAAATTACATTTTCCTTTAAGTATGTCCTGATTCCTGAAATTCCTCCTTTGAATCTCAAATGCAAAACTTGTTTTGTATTTATCTGTAGCGTTTGCACATTTAAAATCTGTCAAATACTTTAATTCGTGACTAACATCTGCAAATTTTTTTTTCTTACCATGAGCAAATACCAGCAGAACTAATGTAGAATTTAAAAAAAGACATTTTGCCTGATAAAGAGCAGCATGCAGACATCTGCTTGTTTCCTCTTCAACTATTTAGAGGTCTAGAAACTGAAGCATCATGCAGGATTTCCAGATGTGGAAACACAACAGAAGCTCAAATGTGCATATTTTTGTGAAGTAAATAAAAAAAAATTAAAGAACTCATGATCGAAAGGGTGGTAGTATTCATTAAACGTTCAGTGAAGCTCAATGAACGCAGCTGCAGAGACTGTCCAACCACCTTTTCAAATCAATCACTGGAGCATTTTCAATCCTCAGCAACTATTCCACATATTCCACTGAAGCAGAGCAATTTAATCTGAAAGCCAAGATTAAGTAATAAAGTGATCTTCTAAGCACATCAGTTCAATCTCCCTGTGACCAGGAGGGAAAAACGACAAACACAAAGATGGACAACAGAAATAACAGAGAAGAGTCCATCCATACTGAAGCATTGGTTTCTGCACACACCAATACAGATGTGCAAACAGCAGCCAACAAAACACTAAAACTTCAATCCACCCAGAGCAGATTACAGAGATAAAAACATCAAAATGCTCTTTTGCTTCATCGCCTAAAAACTCTGCTGATCCGTCTCTGCTAAACATCATCCATCGCTCCACAACGTAGGATTATTATAGGCACATGTAGCTATGAACATAAATAATGGCTGAAAGGGTTTTTGCCTCTTTCTGGGTGTGGGTTTGTGTGTTTGTTAGCAAAATATCTCAGGAAGCAGTGGATTACTTTTAATGGATTCTCTTTGCACTTAATCACTGGATCTACAACTGATGAACTTTCGGAGTCAGCTCTCTTCAAGATGGCCGCCACAGCTGGGTGACCTTAGCAAAAAGAAATATGTCTATAATTCAGCCAGATTTTAAGCTATTCAGCAACAATCTGGTGTGGTAGTAGCTGAGAGTCATCCTTAATGCAGACTCTAAACAGTTTTTCACCAGGACAAAGTAAATGAATCAGTTTTTCTGTGAGGAGACAGAAGCCCTTTTTAAAACAAATATTTGATGTGACGCTGCTCCTTTGTGTTAATCTGGGTGACATAAGAGCTGCAGACAACTGTAAACAAAGTTGTTGTTCTGACGACATCAGCGCAGTAAACAAACTCTGTGCTGTACCTTTGCATCCTGCTGCCTCCCTGGACTTCCTGCTGAACCGTGTCCTGACGTCCTGAATGTTCTCGTCTGACAGAGCTCTGTCGCTGCTGCTGCTGTCTGAAAACTTTTCCACAGAACAAGCAAGACTTTAAAAGTTAGAAACAAAACCTATTTTTGAAACACATTAGACAAGCAGAATAGGACATACAAAACATGGCAGATTTGGGGGCAAACACAAGAGAAAAGAAGGATTTATGTGTCTGTCACACCTTTCTCTTCACCTTTTGGTTTGTTTTGGGTTTTTTTAATCATAGCTAAGGAATTTCACCCAGGGTGAAAATCTGAAGGGCTGCAAAACATCAAACCCTCAAACCATTAAGATCTACAGAATTAGCTAAATTAATTGAAATTAATAGAAACCAACAGATTTGTATCCCATTATTTCTAAAAGCAAGGATTCAAATCTTTTCTCTACATTTAAAACTGATTGAAAGCAGAGAATTAAACTTGAAAAAGTCAAATAGTTATTTGAGTAATAGATCTAAAGTTAAACCTGCTGAGAAAATAAACACTGAAACATTCAGTTTGGTTTCACAGACTGTCTTTATGCAGCTAAGTATACTTGATCATTAACATTCTAAGTAAATTCTATATTTAGATGTCGGTTTGATATTTGTATTAAATGTTACAACAGAATTAATGTGGACCAAAAACACTCACTCTGTCCACGTTGCCTCCCAGAAGTCCTTCAGCCTTCCCTTGAACTTTTGCCAAAGTCTTCATTTTGAATCAAACACTTGTTCCTTCAGAGTTTCTTCTATCGTTGCATCATCGTTTTTAATTTGATCTTTAGATTTTCTTCCCTTATTTATGTGTGCGTGTTTTTTTTCTACCTCAATTTGAAGGCAGCAGAGAAATGTCTGCACCCTCTGGTCTAAGTTTTCCAGCAGTCCTGTTTGTTCGTCCTCCGCTTGGATGAAGACAAGCTGCAGTGGGATCTGTCCCCGGGCCTCTGTGGATGAAGGGTGGGGGTAGACCCATCACGACAGGTTCAGTCATGCCCCTCAGATTGTTCAGTCTGTGGAAAACAAGCTGAGCTGAAAAACGTTTGTGAATTCAAATCCTTTATAGCTTCTCTTCTCACAACACAAAGGGCTTTGCCGAGTTAAACGCACTCTGTCCTTTTTGTCTTCGGAGTTTATGAGATGTTCTGCTTCAATGCAACCCCATTATAATTATACAAAGCGTGAGCCTGAAGCGTGAACTCTTTGGGAGATCCCCATCCAGTGGTAAATCTGAGAAACTCAGCCTCACCTGTTCTGATGTTCTTATGGGATTTATCCTTCATATCAACAGATTACATCTCTACTGAGTCAGTATTCATATGACCGCTTCCTCTGTTGTTTTATTTATTTATTGAGCTTCAAATACATCAGTATATTTTCAGCTCTTTTAAACAAAATGTTCAGCTTGTTCGGGAAATGTTGGTATTTGCAACTTTTACACTTGGAGAATTGTTCAATTTTATTTGTGTTTTCTTGTGAAAATGCAATAAAGCTCTTCAAATCCCTGAAAACCTTTAAATATTCAGGGTACTTGCTCCATTTTGAGCTTTCAGCTACTGTTTGACTGTTTTTAGCTTCTGATAATCTTAGCTTTCATGCACTGTTTTGATGATCTTAGCTTTTGGACACTATAATGTTCTGCTGGTTTTACCTTTTAGCTACTGTTTTGAAATTGTAGCTAATGTTTACCAGAATCAAAAAGAGAGTCACTATCTTTCAGAATAGATTCCACTTCTGTAACTGCTTACATGTTTTTCTTATTATTATTATGGAATTAACTAAATGCAACATGTTTTGTGTACATTTCTACTGTAACTATAGTGGGTAAATAAACAATTTATTCAGTTTGGGTAGATCAAAATGTAATTTTTCTTTCATTGACAGTTTATCCTCCCATTTCTAATTCAAAAATAATTGTGAGGAAAAACCTGGAGAGTACTATCGTCAAAAAGCCAAACCAACTGATTTTAAAGAAAGGATGATAAGTGGGTCGTGGTGTGGGGGTCCGAGAAAACTGTTCGTTTGAATCCAAACACTGGGCTTGTGATGAAACACTGAAAATGAACAGAGCAGGAAGTAATCCTCTCTTATAAAGCTGCTGTAAGTGGGATGAGCTGAGCAAAGGTGAACAAACAATGTCCCTGTGAGGACGTCTCCTCTCGGGTGGACGTGTAGGACGGACGTCTCCTCTCAGGTGGACACAGAAACTGTGACAGCTGCTCTGGATTCATCACAAAGGAAATCAGAAGTTATTTGAACAAAAAGACAAAACGTGTGACTCTGGAAAAGCGGAGCTACATTTAATCAACATGTTTAGGTAAGTTTATCGTGTGCCTCATATGTTCATTGTCTTATAATGACAACATGATAAGGATGATGGATGCAGCAGCATCTCAGGAGATGATCTAACATCTGTTTGTGACTGTGCTGTGATGTCCCAGATACTCTAACCTGGAGTTTTAAAGTGAGAAAGCAGTAAGTAATGGATTGAGCAGTGACACACGTGACTAAGATAGTTCTGATGAGGTCTGTTCCTCATTTAGTCCCTGCTGTACGTTCAGCAGTGTATTTAATGCTGATCCACTTACTCCTCGGTAAAAGGCTCACTGAGCTCATGAAGCCACACCTCTGAGCCTCACAGCAACACACTAATCCCTGAGTTCTGCTGCTCATCAACAAGTGAACTGTTCACGTTTCAGAGGCCTCACACAGACTTTACAGCAGGAGATGTGTCTGTTAGCAAAATATCTCATGAACCACTTGACCCATTTTAACGAAACTTCCAAGAAATGATGATTGGATGTACAGCAACAACTGATTAAGTTTTGGAGTCAACCCAATTCAAAATAGCTGTTCCTGCCAACTAAACTTTGACAATTTTTACATGGCTTTATTACAGCCGTTTTTCCAGATATGTTGCTAAAACTTGGTGTGGTTGTAGTAGAGACTTGCCTAATGACACAACAACTGAGACAGACGTTATGGCGGATTGAACCGGCAACAGGAAGAGTCCCCTAACCACTCTGCCACAGCCACCCTCAAAAATGGCTTTAATTCAGTCAGTTTTCCAAATATTTTGCTACAATTTGGTGCAGAAGTAGCTGAAAGTAATACACAACAGATACTCTGAATGAGATCACACATAACATAAATTTAAGTGTTAGACCAAAGCTGCTACATTCGTAGCTACTACCTTCGTTTCTCAACAAGAGGCAGCAGGTGACGCCCATTCGTTCGAGAAATGCCAAGCCTGATGAATTTAGCATGATGACTATTTATTTTTGCTTTACTAGAGAAGAAAACTCTGCTCTTTGTTGCAACATATTCCATCAAACTGATGTTTGCTTTTCTTCTAGATGTGAACAGAAGAGATAAAGGCCAAGTCCAAGTTCCCTTGCTCTCCTGGAGGATGGCCTCTGAAGAGGATGACCCCCACCTGGGCCCAGGCCCCAATGAAGATGATGATGATGACCCTGCTTCACCAGGGGGGGGCTGTGACACAGACAGCGTCCTCTCCGATGACTCCGTGCTTCCACCCTACACACAGCAGACACCAAACAGGGGCGAGGCATCGACTCTGTATCGGGCGTGTGCCTGCAACAACCGCACCTCTCTGAGGAAAGCTCTGCAGAGGGGGGTCACCAAGGACGAGGTGATGGAGCTGGACGTCAATGGCAGGGTGAGAGTTTCGTTTATCATTCAGGCAAGAGTTCTGAACTCTAACATCCGCAGTGGGGTCGACTTTGATCACTTTCATCACCCCACAGAACGGCTTGATGGTGGCGTGCTTCAGTGGTTTTGTGGACATAGTTCACGAGCTTCACAACTGTCCCTTTCTGGATATAAATCACCAGGACAATGAAGGCAACACGGCGCTGATGGTCGCGTCCCAAGCAGGTGAGACGTCTCATGGACTCTGACGGCTGTCGTATAGGGAGACTTCAGGAATGAGGTGGTAACTGTGTTCTCTCCTGCAGGTCACATCAACACGGTGATGTATCTCCTGAACTACTACCCCGGCGTTGACACGGAAATAAAGGATTGTCGAGGGTTCACGGCCCTCATCAAAGCTGCCATGACAGGCCGAAGTGACGTGGTTGCGGCTCTCGTTATGGCTGGTGTGTAAATACCTTCAATTTTTTCACTAAATTCTATTTTTATATCAAACTTTAATTTGATGTGTCTGTACCTGAAGTTCACTAACTCAGGTTATGAGTTGGGTTTAAAGGATCATTCTGAAGTTGTTGTTCCTTTTAACAGCCTCTACAGTAATCTCTGTCTTGCTCATCATCCTGACTAATTGTAGATGAAGTACCTGTTTATTTTCTGCACATTACCTACACTCCTTGTGAGTTTTACAGGCTGTGACGATTGTAACTCTTTTAATGACAATTCATGAAATCAGAGTTGGAGACTCTGCTTCTTAGTTCAGTTTTGATTTGCAGTGGTTTTAACATGAAAAACACAAAGATGTGCTAGTTTAATTTAACTAGCTATAGATAATTAAGATTTCTGGTTTTGTGCAAACTGGACCAATGCTGTTTTCCACAGGGTCATTTCTACGTTGAATCGAACCATAATTAATGTTATTAAGATACTTTTCCTGACAGAGAATCGTTCATACATAAAAAAGGTCAATGAATTTGCTCCAAAATCAAAAATCAACCATTCTGTCCCGTTTTTACACTTTGTCTTTCCTTCCAGGGGCGGACATAGGTGCAGTGGACTCCAGTCGCGGAACGTGCGCCCATGACTGGGCTCTTAAAACAGGCCGATTTGAGGTCATCCAGCGCCTCCGTCGCCTGGCGTCGCGCCCAAAAGCCGAACAGTTCTGTGAAAGCTATGTTCCCGAGTGGCCTGAGCTCAAGCAGAGGGTGGCCAAAGCCACTGCTCCGAAAAGCCCGGCCAAAAAATTCACTCTGCGGATCAAAAACACATTTGGGTTCAGCTTCCCACGAGACCCCCAGGATGAAGGGGTCATGGACCAGATGGTGCGCATGACCACCAGCATCCACAGCCCTCTTGTTTCTACGGGGTGTCGCGCGCTCTGCCCCACCAGCCCACCCGAGATGGGGAAGAAGCGGGTCACCGTGCAAGAGCTGATGAGGAAACACCCTCAGAAGGAGCTTGAAGAAAAACCGGTGTGCCACAGCAACGGCTGCGTGTCAAATGTTGCCCCCGCAGCTCGCCCCTCAGAGACAGCTGCTGCTGGGTTATGCTGCCCTGACACGGAGCGCAGAAGCAGCATCCTCTCCCTGACCTCCACACTCATTCCTCGCAGTATAGCGAGACGAAACAGCGTCTTCCCCTCTGGGTCAGTACCGGACATTAGTGTGGACAGACCTTCAGAGTCAACGCCAAAGAAAGAAAAAAAGAAAAAAAGCAAAGGGAAAGGGAAACTGGAACCACCCATGTGGACATACAGGGTGCAACAAGAAGAGAAAAAGAAGGATGTGTAACTTTTGATGGTTGTTTGTTAATAAGGAGCCAAAAGTGCAGTCTGACACTGAAAAACCAGGAGTATTCGATGGAGTGATTAGCAAATTGGGACATTTGCCAAAAATATATAAAACAGGCCCTTGTTATAGCCAGGATGACATCAACAAATTTATTTAGAATCTTGTGCAACTTTAGTAACTTTTTTAGGGAATAAAGGCAAAAAACAACGAGTGAAGGTAATATTCTCATGGGAAAAGTCCTGGTTCTGTGAAGCTGAAATCTATCAAATGGTACTCCCTAGTAAAACATTCAGCTGACAAGATAAGTACAGGTGACAGATTTGTCCTTTATAGTAAGAATTGGATGATATTTTAAAAGTGATTGCTTTTGTCATTTGAGTTTTATGACTTGTATTAAATATATATAATTTATTGGGTATCTTGATAATTATGTCTGTTTTTTTAGAAAGTTGTGCATCAGCCCAGCTATGATTTGTATAAATAGACCCAGCTACCGAGGAAACGATCAAACAGGATCATCAGCTGCTAAAATTCTCACACAGCCGCGCAAAACAGAAAACTAATTCATGGTGTTTGATCCAATTTAATTTTGCAGTTAAAACTCAGGTGAACAATTATCAAAATGTTTTTAACAAATAAACCATTAGGTGGCAGCACCGAGCACCAAAAGCGTAAAATTAAATTTTGATTGCTATAGTGCTTTAAGCAGCTTCATCAAGCTGAGCAGGGAGAAATAATTCTCTTTACAGTTTGTGTTCTTGCTTTAGCTTTTAAAAGATGAAATGGCGCAAACCTTTTTTTAATGGGACATATTGTGTACAACGTATTACAAAACCAGACAAACATTTAAATAGTTACATTACGACAATTATTAAGGAAGACTTCATTAGGAATCATATCATTTTAAATTACATGAAAAGGTTGCTTCATTAAGGTACTTTCAGCTTTTCAGTGAGAAAGGATTTTAAATAAATCTCCTTTTTAACCTAACCTTCACTGCTGACACAGACAGAATATCCTTTGACTTTTATAGATTATAACATCTGACTTTACATCAGTTTTAATGAGCTGCTGTAACTTTTAACATCCAATCTGTTTACATACATTTTCTATGCTTCCAGGGAACAAGGGGACCTGTTTCCTCAGCTGTATGCAAATCTGTTCAGATATTGTTCGTGTGTAGATTCATTTCTGACAGACAAGAAAAGCCACCTGCACCGCTGCTGACAACACACACCATTAAAAACAGTTCCCAGAATGATCTCCAGCCGGGTGTGAGTAAGATCACACCGTTGAACATGAGAGTGTTGACACAAACCACATCAGCAGGTTACAGAGCTGTTATTCTACTGGGTAAAATCTGCACAAAAGAATATATTTCCTCTGAGCTCTGAGAGAAACTGAGTGAAATTATTTTAAAGAATATTATTTTCTATGTAGTGACAGTTTCAATTTTTCCAAGTCCTACAACAAAGACAAGAAAACAAGTTTCATAAACTTTTATTGGATATCTTTATAAGAAAGAGTTTCGATGCATACTAAAAACAAATTTTTAATTTAAAATTGAAATTTAAATGCACATTTGGCTGCACAAAATCCTTAACACTGAATGTTGCTCACATTTTTTACTTTAAAAATGGAAAAAATAATGCTGGTGTTTTAGTGATTTTGACCTCTAAACACAATGAAAAGCTAAATAAAACAAATTACATATCTGATGTTGATTGTCATTACTGACTGTAACTAGACAAAACAAAACACATTAGTTGTTATTTTGACCTTAAAGCAATGAACTTGTTTTCTAGCACTGAACCAGTAAATGAAGACTAAGATGAACAAATACGATCCATTCACAACGAGTCAGACATGACAACACAACACAAAAACTGTCAAACAAAATATTAGGGATCAAATTGCTGAAGATTTAAAAATGATCGTTTAATCAGGTCTGTCCCCATGTTTCTGAGAAGTTCTCTCCCAGGTTGTTACTTTGCTGTTTGACTACACAACAAACTGAATTAATAAAAAGGCAAAACAAACATTCAGATGTTTTTTGGTTTTTGTTTTTGTTTTGTTTGGGGAGGACGAACATGTCACAAATCTGAAACTTGCAAAAATCTACAAAACACAAAATATGGTCACACCTTTTTCATGTCATTGTTAAACACAACTAACATGACTTTCCAATGTTTCCAAAGTGTTCATTATAACGGCACATTAAAATAAACAAATAATAAATACCTGAGTAACTAATCAATGCCTAACTGGAAGCGTACATAAATCCGATGGTTAAATTTTTCCCAACTGAATTAATTAAATAAGCTACATAAACAAAAGTAATAATAACTTGAGATAACGTATTTAAATGACAATACAGAATAAGCCTTTAAGAAAACATCTGAGGCCTTAGAATGACACACACACTCTTCATGTGTCACCATCTGATGTGACTCTTAGATGAAAATGAAATGTTAACAGGAGCTAAAAGGGATTTCACTTCATAAGGTAGTTAAGGAGCATGTGTGTAATCACATAATACAGGTCACAACAGAAACAGGAGTGGAAACGATGCTGGATTACCCTGATTGGCCTCTTCAAATCTCTCTGAGCCACCATAAGGTTTGGAATTAGGCTCGATTTAAAGAAGCTGCTGTGTTTCCTGTCCTGCTACAAGCTGCTGTGTTGCTAAACAAACTTCACAGTTTTTCCAGAGAAGTCTTGCCGTGTAGGTGTAAAAGAAGATGAAAATGATCTCCAATGTGCTTTTGTAGTTGTTTTCCCACATGCGTGTTTTGCTCCCCTTGCTGTAGTCTCATCCTAAACGTTATTCTGAACTCCTGCCTCAATTTGTGCCTGTGAGGGTGAGAACATTTTAAATAGGAAAATTATTCAAAATGTTTTTTTACTGCTGCAAGTATAACGTGGCAGCTTCTGTTAAATATGAGTAAACTTCTCAAGTTTTGGATGATATTTACCTTCTTCTCCATCCGTAAGCACCAGTGCCTGGAGGATATCTGAAAGGGAAACGATGCCCCTCACCACTTCATGCTCGTCCACCACCACTAGTCTGTGCACCTAAAGGAGACGGAGCAAAAAAAAGTGACACATCAGTAACTTACTTTACATTATATTATGTACCGTACTGACTTCACAAATGAAAATGTTCACTGATCAGAGAACTGGAACAAAGAGATGCTGATCAGTCTTTTGGGTTGGGCTTGGTGAGAAACAAAATGAGGCCCATTTCAGAGCCAGAAGTGACAAAATCTCTGTGACAAATTTACACTTTTTACAGTTAAATTACTGTGGGTAAAAATAAGTTATTCTATTTTCTCCACGACATGAAACTGAAAAGTTGCAGTCATTGCAATGAGCGCTCTACAGTTACTCATAAATCTGCAGTTACAATACATTTAGTAACAATCATGTCTTCACCGAGGACAACCCTGTGTCATATTACAACAAGTAACATTTCTTTTGTTTGTCTGTTGTGATTTTCAACTGGGTCACTGAGATCAACTTTATACAGCAGGAAGAATAAAGTAACCATCATCCAGCAAACTTAAAAAACAAATCAGCTGTTTCTCTTTTTATTTACAGTTTGGTGCCGACAGTTTTATAGCGAAACACTACAATCAACAAACATTTAAAACCTGTGACTGTTTCCACCCATTTTAGTCCCTAAAGCAGCCGATTTGACCACACAAAAACTAGTCATTGTTGGGGTTTCTTTTCTTCTGCAATGTAAAAGGAGGTTATATTGACATCCACTTCTCACCTCAGCCTCCACCAGTCTGTTGATAATAGCCTCCAGGGTCTCATGTCTGTTGCAAGTCAACACTCCCTCGAAGTACTGAGAGCGGTGCTTCAAGGCTTTGGTCACCGTCACATCCAGGTTGTTGTACGTCTTCTCTGCTGCCAGATTCTGTGCAAAGAAGAACCTGATGACCTGATTTACCAAACTCACAACACACAAAACAAACTTAGAAAAAGAGAACAGTTTGCAACATGTTTTTCTATGTTTATCTGACTTTTTCCTGCCCTCTCCGAGGACAGGAAAGGCCTGTCGAGGCAGATGGCTTCCCATTCTGAGCCCGGTTCTGCTAGAGGATTCTTGTTAAAAGCGAGGTTTTTTTTCTTTCCAGTGTTGCTTAAGATTGGAGATTGCGATGAGGTGGAGGTTTGCCACAATCTGCTGGCTTCCTTATATAGATATAGATTATATAGATAATTTTTACTAATTAGCTTTTTTCAAATGATACATGTTTTGTGTACAGTGCCTCAAGGTGAATTTCATTTTGACTTGGCACAATATAAATAAACTGAAATAAATTAAATAAACAATGTTTGTTTGTTTGTCTTGACTGATGACTTCTGGTTGTTTTAAATTTGTGTTAACCTGTTAACTTCCACCCCTAAAATGTGTAGGAGTCATCCTGTCGTTCAATGAAAGCGTTCACTTCTCTGTTCGAGGTACACCTTATTAGATAAGCAAAAGGGGGGTTTAGAATCTTAATATGAGTCTTCACATAGACTCTAGAATTAGTGGGAAAATCCAAATTTGTTCGTCTGAAGACGACAGGCCATAGATAGATCACCTCTATTTGGTCCTTAGTTAAAGCCCAACCCGTCCTTTAGCTTATCCCCTGTAGCTTGTCTAAAACATGATAGCTAACACTCATAAGGTCCATATAGGTATAGCTTAATGTAAATCCCCATTAAGGCCCACCTAAAACCACTTAGTTGCACTACACTTAGAACCAGGAGGGCAAAAG
>JAVKLF010000110.1:11204338-11217619 GCA_034783495.1 Millerichthys robustus | reverse complement strand
TTTGTTACTTTTCGCTCTTTGTACGGTGTCCTTGAGTGCCAGAAAGGCGCCTTTGAAATAAAATGTATTATTATTATTATTATTACATACACACACTTATTAAATAATCATGAAATAAAACTTCCATACACTCACCTTTTCATAGAAGTCACTGAATAGACAAGGACATAACCATGGATGTCCATTGAGTGGGACTGTGGGAAAATTGAGTACTCATCCTACAGAGAAGACAAATTATAATCATAAATAGAAAATTTTAACATACAAAATCACAATTAGTGTTTTTATAATCTATCACTAATAGTAAGACTTATGATAAAGCCGTGCTTAAACAATCAACAGTGAGTACCACTCAAAAATATTTTGAATTAAAGACTTACGATAATTTCTGCTGCTAAATCAGCAACTTACTTGTCCAGCTGTATCAACTAGCTGAAGATTGAAGTCTTGACCATTCACATTAACCATTTTGTTAAAGGCTGGAAAAGAAAACAAATGAACAAGTATTACAACAGTCATATTAAACCCCTCATTGTTTTTAGCAATAGGCTACAACAAAGCAATAAAATGACACCTACTGTTTTCAATGGTGGGGTCATAGGAGTCAACAAATTGTCCTTCTACAAACTGTATTGTAAGAGATGACTTTCCTGTGGAAACAATGATAAAAAGTGAATACTTACTTTACCAACAGTTTTGTCATTGGTTTTACTTGTCCTTCACAATGAATTTTTGTTTATGCAGGTACAAAGAACACACCCTGGAAACACCACTGCTATCTTTTATTTAACTTCATCACAAGATTACACAATTTCCTAATTTTTGCTATTTATTCTGCAACAAATTTCAGTTACATGTTGCACTCTGAACAAGTAGCATATCTAAAAAGTACATGGTAAACGTTGGCTAGCAGGTCTGTTTTTGGAGGCATCAAAGCAACCCTTTAAAACTGAAGGATCAAAAACACTACAAAACATTAAAACTGTGTTTATGCTTGCACATAACTGATCTATTTTAGGTATGAGTTTGATTGATATGTCAGCAGTCAATTATGATTTCTGCACAGGTAAAAGTTTAGAGGAGCGTCTGAAGCCTGAACATTAAAACGTACATTCTTTTTAGGAGATCCCTTAAATAGATGGAAACCATAAACTTGTTATGTGTAAATAGTTTATGGGGTGGGATACATATTATATTTTTCTACAAATACTAAAATATTGATGACATATCTAAGCTTTCTGTCTTTGCAGTCATATTTGTTTAACACTTTACAGTCATATATGTTTAACACTTTACAGTCATATATATACATACACATATACACATTTATGATACTCCCCATTGTTAAAAGTGTAAATCATACAGGTGCTGGGAATTAAAATTAAGAGAGATTAAGAATTTTTAATATATAGATATATTATAAAGTATTCTGAAATATAATTTTTATTGAAATGACCTGTCTATCCAGTGTGCTACTTGGAGACACTGAACCTATAACAGTAAACAAATACTTTCCAAGCTGAGCAACAAAATGTGGTGCAACAAGCTAACGGGCACACGAAGACACTGTTGAACATAAACAAGTGTTGTAACAGGTCAAAAGTGTTTAACGTCTGATCTCAGGGATTTCTATAAATAATATCCAAGCTATGGTTGAAATGCCAAACTGAAGGCTTCGTGTCCCAGCGATATTAGATGTCACTTGTGAAGCTAACCTTTATATCTCATTAGAACAATAAAGAACATATAGCTACAAGCATACAACAAAATTAGATTTAATTAAATGTGTTAGACGAGAATTCACGCAGCAAAAAAATCACAACAAAACATAGATTGTTTGCTACTACGGGTTTGATACTTTCAAAATGAAAACAAAGCCAGGATGTTAGCATGTTAGCCCGCTAACTAGCTTACGAAAATCAGCTGTGCCGTACTCACCTACGGACCGGTAACCTATAACGGCGATCTTTCGGTATTTGGGCTGAGGCATTGCAATGAAACGGTGTTCAAAAGGTTCTGAGAAACGTAGCACGCCACCTAGTTTTACAATCTAAACAAACTTTTATCGCCACATTCGTCTCATACGTCACGTGACAACAACAACAAACTTTTCGGATCTCTCTCCGATGGGCCTCGCGCTCAGTTTCGGAGTTCAAATAAAACAAGTATAACCTGTGCCTATCTCAGAAATACTCTCTTTTTATATCTGCTACCGGCATCGGTGTCTGAGTAGGTTTTAAAGTGAAGGAAAAAAATCCCTTTGACCTAAACTGGGAACAAAAAAGGAGCGAGTTCAACGCGGTCGCTAACAGCAAGTCAAACTGACGGAAATTGCCATTGTGTAAGCACACCGTCGTAAAACGAGCGAACACGTCAGAGAAAAGACATGAACGGGGCATTCAAGTTTATCTGTACAGCAGAGGTCACTCTTTGTACGTCCCAGCATGTTCCCAACAACCTTCTTTTTTAGACTTTTCCAGACTGATCTCCCGCCTGTTTTATCTGCATTGAGGGTTTAAGGTCCTTTTTATCAACGAGTGTGAGAGGAACCATGGGGGCCAAATTACATACCTGTGCTGTTTTTTCCTTTACTTTTTTGTTCATTAAACAGCACATACGTAATCAGAAAGGTATTGGAAAAATAATACTACTAACTAAAGCGGCAAAAATTCTTTGAATCTATGTTTAAAATTACCTTTTCAAAAAAGTATGTCTGAATAAATAATAATTTTCTTTCAAATCCTTTTATTACCTTTAGAAATTGAACATTTATTTGCAAGACAGTATTTGGAAATCCAATAAAGTTAGGAATCGTGAAGCTTGGGGATTTCCTTTTTTTCATAAGTTTAATTCCCAATGACATCTTCCCAGACTGATAGAATTTGAGTTTTCAATACGACAATGAACCCTCACAATAATTTTCGAAATACTTTTTATAATACATAGGATGGACTCATTTAAACCCGATTTTCAGCTTTGAGCACGCTCCTGATATTCGATTTAACACAACACCGGAAGTTGGTATGAAATACTTCCGGGAGAAGTCGCTGTCACAAATAGGCAGATGAAAATTCAGAATAACCTCAATGAAACGGCTTTGGCAGTGGCAGGTATGGTTTCGGACGCCACTGAATCTGGTAGTCGTGTAGAGATCTCTAATTGCCAGCCTATTCCGTGTTTTAGTAAACTATTTAGTAGCTTAGCCGCTACATTAAGGGTGGCGGTGGCTGCCATAGCAACCGCTACAGAAACATTAGGCTAACGCTTGTTTGTTGTTAGCTTCCATGTTAGCCTTTAACATGACGTCGAACAGACTTCAGTCTCTAATTTAGCGATAGACATTCAGTCAGTGTCACAAAACAACGTTGTCTCGTTTTGCTTTTGCTTATGTTTCTCCGTTTTAACCTTGTTCGTCGATGTTTTACAAGCTGTCGATGATGACAGACTGTTGTATGGTTGTGGAGTTGAGTTTAGCTAACTTGGTATTTTCCTCGACATACAGGGAGCTAACGTTAGCCACCGAGGCCGTTAACTTCAGGTACCTTAGCGTCGCCGTCACATTAACGTTGTCAACATTATGGACTTCAGAAATGGCCACAGATAAAATACACTTTTAGATGATATAATCTATGAGTTTAAAGATTATTTATTAGTGTGTTGTGATAAAAATGTATATGAATGTTTATGTCAGACTCGAACCCAACTTGGCTACTACTGTTCTGTTTTCTGGTCATATTTAACCAATATGAGATAATTGTACAAACATTATGGTTAGCATTAGAAGCTAATGCAGTATATAAGCATTGTTGATGTCCAACATGTACAGACTTGCTTGTCAGTACCGCCCGAATATGTTGTCTATATGAAAGATAGTTTTTTATGTTTGTCTGTTTGTGGCTCAGTACCCATTGTAGTGTTCAAAGTAATTGATTTAGTCTTGCTTGCATGTGAAAATGCACCGGTTTCTCAACTTGTAATCATTCAGGTTGTCATTTATGACGTGAAACTTGGCCTACCTGCCAACAAGGTTTCAAAATTCCAAATTTTCAAAGTTGAATGCTTTCCATGGAACTTAATGGAAAATTTAAATACAGCTGGGGGGATTTTTTTTACCACAATTTTAACTAAAACAACCAGATTTCATTACTGTATCATGTAATGAGAGGCACTCCACTCTGTGTCACTTGGACATAGAAGGACAGACGGAAATTATTACAGGAATGTTTTAATTCTGTTGTTCTCTAAAGGTTGTGTGGTTGTGACAGTGATGCGACGTGAAACTGGGTCAAACATATTAACTGGTTGTGATGTTATATGCCCATGACTAAACAAAATGTTAATATTTTTGTTTGGATATGATACAAATTTGTTTTACCCTGAATACACAGTTAATTCATGTGGATAGTTTACAATTGAAAAATTTTCCAATTTTTCCAAGCCTAAGTTCCTTTGGAAAGTTTCCAGAAACTTATGAAAAACATTATGCCCCTTTGCAAGCCTATGTTTTCTCTTAGATAAATTAACTTTTAAGTTTTACTTCAATGAGTGCATGAGTAGTGATTCACTCCCTGAATTAAATGTCATTTCAGAATTCTTGAACTAGTATGGATGTAGATGACTGTAATGGCCGATCCTACATATCAGGTAAATTTGTATATATACCCGGTATGTTTTTTTCTGAAGTTAAAGTACCATTCCAATGTGAAATTGTGTGTTCATCAATTTTGTGGTTTCAGGCAGTGGAGACTCGTCACTGGAAAGAGAGTTTTCTGGGGCCTTCGGAGGCGCAACGGTGAGCACCCCAAATAGCAAGGAGAACTCTCCAAGTCATTCCCTCAGTGGTGAGTGTGAAATTAAAAGCCACCTTTTCTTTTTTATGTATACTTTTTATGCACCTGTCTGTTAATCTTGCCATAAAACGTCTCACATACACAACAGTATTAAACTTGATAGATTTATTTGAGAGGTTGTGACCAGCCTCATTAGTAATGGCGGGCTTTCTTCACATGTCACTCTGTAGCCAACTGCATTAAAGTGGAGCTGTACAGCGATGAAGACTTAGGCCGCGGTCAAGAGGATGAAAAGACAGAGCTGGCTGAGGAAGGCGGTCCAGGGCAGGAATCAGAGTCTGGAGGAGGCTACAGGGAGCTCACTAATCCTGAAATCATGCCAGCTGGAGCCACCAGACTACCAAATGGAAAGCTCAAGTGTGACATCTGTGGAATGATCTGCATTGGGCCTAATGTTCTTATGGTACACAAACGCAGCCATACAGGTGACTCATTAGTTAGGTTCAGATGAATAATTTTTTCAATTTTTTTATTTCAGTAAAAAGGTATATCTTTAATTTCAAATAAAGAACTTGAATTGGAATTAGAACACGTGCACATATTTTAAACTCATCTTTTTCTATGCTGGAGAACACCAAGGACTCCATAACTTGATTGTGGATAGTATTAAGTTTTGTTCTGTTTTACTTTTGAAACCACAGCTGTTTAAATTTGTTTCCTTGAGACCACAGTTGGTAAACCACAGCACTAAGGAAAAAAATAGTTTCTTTTCTGGAACATACTGATATGTTCTCCAGTAAAGATACAATAAACAAAAAAATAATAATAAAATTCAAGCTGTGCTTTACGTTTTTGAAGACTTCAAATGCTTTGCTATTTTTGCAATATCTATTTTATGATACTATGTATTGTAAAAGTGAGCTGACACATTTGACCTATATGCAGGGGAGCGACCATTTCAGTGCAATCAGTGTGGTGCCTCTTTCACCCAAAAGGGTAACCTGCTCCGCCACATCAAGTTGCACTCGGGTGAGAAGCCTTTCAAATGTCCCTTCTGCAGCTATGCATGTCGAAGACGAGATGCCCTTACTGGCCACTTACGCACTCATGCAGGTAACACAGATTCCAGCTAGATGAGTGTTTGTATTTTTCTCTAGTAGAGGAGTACGTTTACAATAACGACCTTTTCCTATGCCTGCAGTGTCTTCTCCAACTGTAGGGAAGCCATATAAATGCAGTTACTGCGGCCGTAGTTACAAGCAGCAGAGCACCCTGGAGGAGCACCGGGAGCGTTGCCATGGCTACTTACAAAGTCTAGAGTCACAATCACTGAATAATGCACAACATATAGGTAAAGTATAGATGGGGTTTTTTTATGGCATGGTGTCACATCAATATCCACTTCCAAAAAATGTACAAACATCTAAATTAGAAATGAGTTTTCGTCCCTAATGAGGTGATGCACAAAATCCTCCTCCCATCAGTTATAGTTTCAAACAGTGGTTTAGACATTCTGTTTGAACAATTAGAAAAGAAAGAAAAAAAAAACATAACAGTTTGTTTGTACTCTGTCCAGGAGAGGAGATGAGAGAGCTAGAGTTTGTACCAGACTCTCTTCCGCAGCCCTCCTCAGACAAGATGGCATTTATTGATCGGCTCGCCAACAGCATCACCAAACGCAAAAGATCCACACCACAAAAATTTGTAGGTGAGCATTTAGTGTCAGTGTGGATGGGTTTAGGAAATTACAAAAAAAAAAAGTCCATCGTATCGCCTCACAAATTAGGAAAAACTGAGAAAAACCTTGCTTTATTGCTTAATCAACAAAATCATTGAGATCCAGACAATGAATACAAAAGTCTTGGTAAGCTGATTATTTATGAGTGAGCTTCAAAGCTACTTGTTCATAGAAAAATACAGATTTCGATTCTGCACAACCATAAGATAAATTGTCTCTGTGTTGCAGGGCAAAAGCACATCCGCCTCAACTTTGCAGATGGACCTTATGAGCTGACAGCTGATTTGGATAAAGGTGAAGACCTGCAAGCAAGGGACCTTGAAGCACCACACTTTACTGGCCTTGGAGAATACTCAATAAGTGTAGCAGGTAATAAAGGAGGGGCATCTGAAAAACTTCGGCCTCTCCACCTTCCCAACACTCATCCTCCTTGTTTGACAGAACTCAGGCCGATCCAGAGCTCCACTCACACTTCTATTGCTTTAGGCCCAAGATTGGATTGCACAGGGGTTGGGCTGGGGGCTGTAGGAGGAAGGGAGGCTGGGGAGGGTCATGAAGACCTGCCTGCTGGTCGAAGTCATGCAGCTTCACCTAGCAATGGTTGCCAGGATTCTACGGACACAGAAAGCATGCCAGATGAGCTGTGCAACAGCACTGCTCCCATTCCAGCGTTGCACAGTAACAACGGGCATCACCTTTTTCACTCCAACAACCACGTCGCAAGACCTCCTCCCACCTTTCGCCACAGAAGTCGGGACAGACACAGCCCCAGCTATGCCAAAGACCACGAAGTGGAAAGAGAAGATGGGGGACACCCGGCCCTCCCACCTCCTGCCTTTGCTCCGACCTCCAGCTCGCCTACAGCACCCTCCTCTACTTCCAAGGAGGCGTTCCGGGTTGTAGATGGGGAGGGGCGAGCTGTGCGTTCCTTCCGTTGCGAGCACTGCCGCGTGCTTTTCCTGGACCATGTCATGTTCACCATCCACATGGGCTGCCATGGTTTCCGCCAGCCGTTTGAGTGTAACATCTGCGGCTACCGCAGCCAGGACCGATATGAATTCTCTTCACACATTGTCCGTGGAGAGCACATCATTGATTGAAACTAAAAGTTTGACAGCTTGCTTTAAGTAGAGCCTATTTTCACTTAAACAAAGACCTGGCTAGATTTGTTCTGCATACAGGGGACACTAAGTACAAACTGGACATGTACATCATCAAAATATTTACCTTTTACAGTTCTCATCTAGTGGTTCTAATTGTTTTGACTAAATATCAAATACAATTATAGTTCAGTTTTAATTAAATCTTTCCTGGAGCAAGTGAACTTCTTCATCCACAGACGTGCCTTGCACAGAAATTCAGGATCCAAACTGCATGCACAAAATACAGAGGTCAAATCTGAATTATATTCATAATATTTTAGTATTGCACACCTGTCCACTTTAGCAAATATGACATAAGAAAACCAAATATACAGTTTGTAAATTTGCCTACAATAAAATATACAGTTTCATATGCCCTGTTCCAAAAATAACTTAAAAAAGGCTAGCAGACCTTTAAATTTCTTTACACTTTTCAACTTAAGGTTAATCCAGGATCGTCAGTCACTTTTAATTATGTAAAGTGCAGATCAAAATCAAAACCCAGGTCCATATTAGTTCCACCTAAATGTTTGAGGGGTGTGATGTCTGTGAATTAGAAATGCACTTTGATTTTTTAAATGAAGGGATCTATGTGTGTGTTGGTGTGTTTGTGAGAATCTGGGGATTTTTTTTTTGTTGTTGTTGTAAAATGTATGAATTGGTTTTCATTTCTTTGATTGCTTTTGTTGCACTGATTCCTGCCAGAATTCAATGATTTAAATTAAACTTCTTTATAGAATAAGTTAATGATCTGCACATCTCTAAAAGTGTGAGGAAACACTGGTGGGTTGTTCTGCTCTAAAGGGTTCAGAAATCACTGCCAGAGTTCTCAGAGACTATCTTGATTGTTTTCTTTTGAAACATACGTTAAATCATAAACCATCACTAATATCTGAGATATTTATTTTTGCTAGATTTAAGATGATTATAGTGTTCTGTAATTGTATTGTGCCTTTCTTCACTTTATTTCCCAGACTGGAGCTGCCAGCCTTCATGTCTTAAAACAGATCTTTGTTGGTGACACTCGATGAAATGATCTGGCTTGTTGTTTTACAGTAGCTGTTTATAATTAAAAGAAAAAATAGAAGGAAACTTTCTGCTAAGGCCTAAGAGTGGCTGTCCTCAAAAGTTAAAATGATTAAAAACACTTTTTAAAATTTATTTCCAATCAAGGCATTTCAACCTTAGCCATTCGTCTCTTGTGATGGTCATCTGTGTTCCATCTTGTTTATGGTTATTTCTGCAGAAATTTACTGTATGTTAACTTTTTATTTTTTCTTTACATAACATCTGATTATATT
Organism: Millerichthys robustus; assembly: GCA_034783495.1. Classification (NCBI taxonomy): domain Eukaryota; kingdom Metazoa; phylum Chordata; class Actinopteri; order Cyprinodontiformes; family Rivulidae; genus Millerichthys; species Millerichthys robustus. The sequence goes on along the minus strand of JAVKLF010000110.1, from coordinate 11,208,648 downwards.
TATGTATTGCTGTCTAAAAAACAGCTTGGACCTTATTAAGTCAGGGTCACAGATGTACTTACAAAAATTAATACGTATTGTGTTTATCTTGCTTGCAGATGAGATTATTTTCCATCTTGTACCAGATATTTGTAAGGAGAAGTTACACAGAAAGTGAAAGCTGCTTACTATTTTCATTATTGACAGATTTTAGTTTTTAAAATGATCAAAATAAAGAGAAAATGCTGGAAATTATTGAAATGATCAGCTGACTTTGAGCCCTTCTGGCTTTTGTGTACTACAGTGGTTTATTTTCCTTTAACTTTAGTTGAATATTCGATTGTTTTTAATCTTAAGACATTTTAGATATTAACTAAATTAAAATATCTCAGCTGTGTATGGCTCTAAATGAATATTAGTGGTTGTGTTATTGTTGTAAACACTTCCTTGTTTTGTCCTGAGCTGTTTTTACCTGATGGTTCAGACTTTATTAGATGTATGGATGTGCAGAAGTTCCCAAATATTTACAATCCGAAAGGAGCATCCAATAGGTTTCTCATAGTTGATCCAAAGGCTCCCTGTCTGTAACTGGTAAGCACTTTCCCTGATTTATCAGCAAAAAGAAAATTTCAAATATATAATAGAAATGTAAAAGTTTAATTTGAAAAAAGCTGATACTTATAAAAATAATTCCGTTTTTAAAGTGCTTTGGATCCACTTTGTTTTATGACTTTTAAAATGTGACTTGCAAAACTCATATCTTCTCAAAAAAAGACAATATTGTGCCAGGAAGTTGTTCTCTTGATTTTACACTGACAATTGTTAAACTTTCTGGTTCAATTAAAAAAAATGTTTTCCTCACATGGTTGAAACATGAGATATTATAGAGGAAAATAAATCTTATTTTAAAATTGTAAAATACCTAACGAACAACACGGGCAGTGTTTTGCAATCTGATCAAAAACATTTTGTTTGCTCACTATAAGAAGGCAACTTTTACAACTAGTTTGTACATGAAAACTGCTTTGACTACTGACCCTGTTCTTTAAATCTTTTCTGGCAGATTTGTGGAATTTAGTTCTGTGCCTTTAGTTCGTATTTCTGATCAGCTGTAGTTCTTTATATAAACCTGAATGGTCTTTTAATGCAGTTATTTTGTCTCATCTCCATTATGCTTAAATCCAACCATTGAATTCTGGTCCTAACCTGGTTTTCAATAACTAATTAGTCTTCAGACTATATTCATGTTGTTCAACAGGACACAAGAAAATACAAAACATTTGACAACTTTAATTGTACCAATCATGAAAATATTGTACAAAAATTCCTCTGCAACCTATTTTGTTCTTTACATTGATGCAGGATAAAGTTCTGCATTGTATTGTGGGATGGCTATTATGACTATTTGTGCTAAATGTGATAAATGTACCAAAGTCATTTTTCTTGAGCCAACACCTGATTGTTTGTACTGATCTTGAAGTTAAAAATAACTCCAGATGAAGATTATGGTTTAAGATTTTCCAAGCTTTGTGATGTTTCCTTCTGTGCATTGTCTCCTACTGTTTTGGTAGCTTTAAAAGCCTCACTTTTGTCTAATACTGCTTTAAATAACAGCAAAGCCTTTCTTATTACATGTAATTATGCATCTGCGTAATTTGACCCTTAGCTGCTGTGAGTTTTGTACTGTACAAGTCCACTTCAAATAAAAAAAATTAAAAAGTGACTTTTTATCCCCCACAGAACCACAAACACTGAAGAGAATTAGCCATACGAATTGTAAAGGTTTTTTATTTTCTTTTTAGGGTGTACAGCATCTTCAGATTCTGCTTTACATGGGTTTTGGCGTAGTTCTCGGTGCCCCAGCCTGTGAAAAGAGAAAAATACTTACATACTTGCAGATATAGTTTGGAGGGACATGATGCTGATTTATGTAGAAGTTATTTTCAAACAAGCTACTTCTAGTTGAACCTGTACACCATTTTGATAACGCATTTAAAGGAGATGAAGCATTGATAGGACTTCAGAGATCTGAAAGGACTTGACAGCAAACAGCTTGTGTATAATACTCACAGTGGGCCTGAATCTTGGTGGTGGGGTTCGATCTTTCCTGGCCTCACAGGAGCGGTTTCTCACTACCTTGCTGTGGATAGCACAGCTGACACAGTAGTGCAGCTTCACATAGAGCTTGGGCAGAACATATGCTGCGGAGTAGAGGAGAATGCAGATCAAGATTAGTTACCAAAATGTTAGTGCTGGTGACGTCGCACGATAGATTCGAACAACGGAGGCTGTTGCAAACACAACTAAGTTAACTGAAACTTCAGGGAGAAGCATGTGCATAATCATCACAACTAGAAAGAACCAGATTTAAAACACACTGGTACAAAAAATACACTCACAGTCAAAAACGCTGGCCTCTGAGATGTCTCTCACGGCTGCTGCCTCCACAATGTTCCTGATGACAAACTTTTTAATGGCCTTGTCCTTTGGGACGCAGCGGGCACAGTTGGTGCAGCGGATGGGCTGCACGTGCCCACGACCCTTCTTGGCACGACCGTTATTTCTCCTCTTCTTGGTCTATATATTAAAAAAAGTGTTTTTAAAAGATTGTATTCAAACCCCCACAATTACTTAATGAAACTTTTTTTATTTGGAAAATAATTATTAGCAACATGTGAAAATAATACATTTCTTAAACAGTTTCTAAAAGATATCCAGATGTAGAGAGATTACAAAGTCATTTAAAACCGTTCAGGTTAGATTGATTGTGTCTAGCCTAATGGGCAGAATGACTCAAATAATATTAGCAAACCAGTGAAATGGTATGTTATCTAAAAACGGACACTAATGGTAAACTGCTCACCATCGCATGATCTTTTCCACGAGCATATTGTGCGATACCATTCTTTAATTCGCCACATTATAAAACATGTATCCTGTATTAAATTACCGGCATCAACAAATTCACCGATGTATTACTTGAAATTCACCGATACGCGCTATGGTTGCCGTGACTTGAATCTAACGCCATTACAACGTACAAGATAAAATCGTGTATCAAGAATGCTAATGTTATCGCACTACCTCTGTTACAATTACTAAAACTTGTACACGTTTCTATTTATATCGGTTTACTGGGTTTCCTCACAGGTTAGCAGCAACGACTTCAGCTACATCAAACTGAACACATGCACAAAACGGTTAGCCTGCTAGCGGTTAGCATTAGGCCCAGATTAATTTTCCATTCTCCTAAAGTAATATTTAACATATATTCTTTACACGTTGTGTTTACTATGTTTTTATAACGTGTAACATATACAAATGATGTCTGAGAAATCGACTATCGTTATTTTATTCTGTTTTTTCCCCTGCCACCGTCAGTGAAACACACTCACCATGATGAACGGGAAGCTAGAAAGAGGACCGGAAGAGGTTGTACCGAGACAAAAAAACAGACCGCGCCGCCCATAGAATTATTTTCATGTAAAAAGTTTCGTTTGTTTCATTTGAAATTGTTTTTAATACTTGAAAAAAAAATTTTTTTAATAAGAAGACCCATTTAAGCACGCTTTTTTCTACTGAAGCAAATGAAAACTATTTCAAATTTTAATTCGCGGAGGGATACCTCTCAGAGAATCTAAAAACAGAACTTCCGGTTTTTTATAAAAGAAATTAAATTATAAAAATTACCTAAATATTATGATTGAAATGTGGAGAAAAAGCATATCATACCCAAAATGAAGTTAGTGTTATAAGTAAATTAGTTTTTTTTAATTCAGCTTTTTTACCGATTTACCTTTAGGTCCTGCTTATCCTGATTAGTGACTCTAATCTGTTATGAAAACAACTATCATGGATGATTATTAGTAACTGTAATATGCAGCCCAATTGATTATTGAACTATATGTAATATGGGGACCTTTCTGGGTTGCATGCATGGCTTTTCTCCCAGTAACCCAGTTTCCTCCCACAGACCAAAAACATGAATGATATGTTAATTAATAACTATAAAATGTCCCTAGGTGTGAGAGAGAGTGAATGGTTGTTTGTCTCGTTTGTCTCTATATGTCCCTGTGATGGACTTGTGACCTGTCCAGGGTGTACATCAACCCTTGTACAATAACTGCTGGATATGGGCACCTGTGACCCTATGACCCTAAAAGGAAGAAGCGGGTAACAGATGATGGATGGGTAAAATACAATAATGTTAATTTAATGAGATGTACAAATTTACTGAATAGAATCTGAGTTTTCATTTCCTAATACCCACCTGAGACAGATAATGATGTTAAAGCTGATATTTAATTCAGGTTTCTTTGTTTATATATATA
>JAVKLF010000110.1:11171963-11184627 GCA_034783495.1 Millerichthys robustus | reverse complement strand
GTTTCCTCAGACGTGCACACGCTCTGTGCTTTGACCTGCCTGTTCTTTTCCTGCTTTAGTTAATCATCGTTAATCTTTAGTGGCCTTGTTGATCTTGTTCTTCTTCTGGTTCATGTTTTGACTAAGATGCCAGTTAATGGAATGTTTTTTTAATGTGTCTATAATAATTCACCTGTGACATGTTTGTGAGTACACTCAAATCAACAACAACAAAAAAGCATCATTTCCATAGTTTCTACAGACTTAAAGTAAAGCGTCAGGACACCAAAAGTATAAAGAAAATGTTTTCCTGGAATCTAGCCATTACAGTTTATTCTACAGGTTTTAGACAATTATCTATGACGTGTTGACCTTTAAACCTGATAAATACATTTTAGAATTCAGAATTTAGTTATAACCTTTTCAGGATTTTTCTTTTCTTAATCACGATTTAAATCATGAAAGCAAATTTTCTATTTTAGCTCCATCTTGCCTAAAACTGAATTTGTTTAGTTCTCTTTAAAGCCTTTTTTGTATTTTCATAATTCAGTGTATTGTGAAACTTATAAGGTGTCTCAAAAAGATCATAAATTGTACAAGTCCATTTAAATAAACTGTTTAATAGTACATATTGAGGTTTAGAAGGAAATGTGTGTCTTTGCAATTACTTTATAGCTGAACTATCATTTAAGAACATGCCTCAACATAAGATTTAAAGGTTTTCATAAGACAACTGATGACTGATGTTTTTAAATCAGGTCATAATTTTGGTTTCCATTTTGTTCTCAAGTTATTAATATTATAAGTAAAAGTATGGCTTTGAATTGATGCGCAAATTGGTTTGAGGACAAAGCGCTAACTTGACAGCATCGCTGACGTGGTTTACTTGAAGACAACTGTTTGTACGTAATTTTGTGTTGACATTTTTTTTTAAACCAACAAGCACGTTTGGTTTGTTTTCCTCGTCCCCTCTGTCCATTTCCCCTCAGCTCCTTGTCTCCTGGCTGGTATTTGAATAGCAAAGCAGCCTTCTGGTGATGCTGACTGGGTGAACTCCCACAGACCATAAACAAGGCTTTGTGTGTTTGTTGGACAGCAGGACATGGCCTGGACACAATATTCAGCTTGTCTCTCACTGTTACAGTACATTCGTTCATCAGGAGCAAGATGAACACAGTGTCTTGTAGTAAAAAGCATAAAACAGCCTTTTTTAAGCCGATGAATGGCTTATTTACTTCTATAGGGCTTTCTGTGTTATTATATTATAAATGAAAAACAGTTTGTGCTTTTTTTTTCATGCTTTGTGGTATTGTTTAACTTTAGGCAAGACATGATAAATTACAGTGTGTTCATGCTGTTTGCAATAAAATAATAGTTACCAGTAATATAAATGTACTTTTTTTTTGTTTCTAATACTGGTAAGTTTTATTTGTCAAACAGAAAAAGTGAAATCAAAAGATTGTCGTATGTGTTTCTTTCTGTAACACTCTGTAAATGTTGCTTGGTTCTTCCGAACTAAACGTGTTTAACTGTAAATTTCTTTAAGGATTTTTGTTTTATATTGGTGAAAGAATGTGTTTGTTGCAGATTGGGCTTTATTTTCAGCTGTAAATCAATACACACTCAGTGCTAAAATTTTGTTTTGTTTTAATATCATGTGAGTTTTTTAAACCAGCTGTTCCTGTATTTTTGCAGTTGTCTTCAAAAAGGTTTTTGCTCCTCCTCATTTGCTGAACAAATAAAAGAACTTGAAATTTCATGTTACCTTTTTGTAATCTGAAAATGTCTTCTAACAATAAATTTTTTTAATGTATTTTTTTCCTTTCCCCCACCTCTCAGTGGCAGTTTGTTCTGGCACACAGAACAGTCTGAGCACGACGGGAAGTTCAGACGACCGGTACAACACGATGCAGAAGATGTACAACAACTGCGACATAGTGATGGGTAACCTTGAGATCACCATGATGGAGCACACCAGAGACTTCAGCTTCCTGCAGGTGGGTCTGTCAGCGTGTCGGACAGATTATTAATAATCCTTTCACGGAAAGAGTGTCAAAGAGAAGAAGTGTGAACCAGTCTGGACATGGAAGTCAAACAATGCCTGAAACACTCAGTGCTTTCATTAGGAGGTATAGAAACAGTTAAGCAATATTTCAGTATTTTAAGAGGGATTTAAATTATAGGTGATGAACAATGAATATCTTACCTGTTGTAGGTAGCTGGACCATGATCCAAGTGGATAGTTACTGCTTTAAACCACTCTAACGCAAGGTCTCATAGAAAGTCAACCCTATTTGTCTGTTAGCAAAATACACTGTGAATCAAATTTTATCATTAGCTGCAACTCTGCAACTCGGTGACCTTTGGTGTCAACCAGAATCAAGATGGCCACTCCAGCTCACTGTCTTTAGCAAACACAAAAAATGGCTACAACTCTGTCAGTTTTCCAGATATTGAGCTCCGATTTAGATCTCATTTCCATCTAAGTCGTTTACTGAAGCAAACCACACCAACCAGTTGGTACCAGGCTTTGATGCGATTATTTCTTTTCAAATGATTGTTTCCTTTTATTCCTGCAGTCTATCAAAGAGGTGACAGGCTACATTCTGTTTGCTGTCAATGAGTTCAGCCGCCTTCCTCTGGACAACCTGCGCGTCATCAGAGGCAACACTCTCTACGACAACCACTATGCCTTGGCTGTGATGGTGAACTACCAGAAAGAGGGTCCACATGGCCTTCGAGAGCTCGGTCTGACACACCTTACAGGTATGCAGTTCAGGTATGGTGTGTGTGTGTTTAAAGTGTGGGAGGCTGTGCTGGAGAAGATAAGAGCTCCCGGTAGATGTGACAATCTGTTACTGTTTGGAGCTCTTTACACCCACACAGTGATGTCCACACCCTTCAGTGTACCGGTTGTTTGAGCACAGCCATGTGAGCTCACTCGCTGTGAAAAACTCTGGAATGTGACACGAGCCCAACCGCTCAACTGCCAGTGTAATATGAGCTCAGTCCCATTGCGATGTGTTTTTGTACGCCGTGTAGTAAATAGTGAGTGGCAGTGATTCACGGAATGAGTCACAGGCTTGCCCGGGCTTGCTTGACTTAATTGTCACTTTTCCCAATTTACATGTGTGCCACCTGCAGAGATTTTAGAAGGGGGCGTCAAGATAATCCAGAACCGGCACCTGAGCTACGCCCCGCAGGTCAACTGGAAAGACATAGTGAAGGATGACTCCATTCCCATCGAGATTGAAGGCAACGGTCCTAAACGTGAGTCCACACTGTTATAAGAAAACACAAAGCAGAAATGAAAGTGCAACAAGTTACAGCACTACTCTACAAAAGACCAGCAGGTAAACAGCATCTGAAAGTCATGTCTTACAAAAAGAGAAATAAATCTAGCACATGTATGGCATAAAACCTGATCGATACAACCCCCTGCAGTCTTACATTGTAGAATCTGTGGTATTTTTGTTTTTAACTAATAAAATAGGAACAACTTAAATTTTGTGACAGGCCAGTAAAAAGAAAGTACCTAAGGATCCCATTTAAAATAGGTTCTTTGGTAAGTTTTCTGTTATGTGTCGACACAATACGAGTTCAAAATGTTGAGTTTAGGAGCCGTTTGATCTGTGAATGATTCACACTCTGCAAAAATTATCCATCTAACCAACTCTTATAATCTTATATTGTGCCAAAAATGATTTTTGATCTTGTTTTGAGACTGGCATACTAAGCAAGAACAGAATGTGTTCGATTATTAATCTTATTAGCTTGGAAATTTTTCCTTATTTCAAAGTCTTACCAAGTGCAATTGTCTTACTGCACTGGCAGATTATTTCACTTAATTTGAGAAGATTCAGACTAGTATTTTTTAAACTTATTTTTAGATGTCTAATTATCGAAGTGCAGGTCAGAATTAAGAGGTTTAACAAACTAGTCTTGTGTTTCTGACAGTTTTCTGTCTTCTGAGCGCCAATAAAAACTCCACCTGTTGATTTCCCCAGGGAATTGTAGCGAAGTGTGTGGAGACGCACCGTGCTGGGGACCAGGAGATAATGCATGCCAGATATGTGAGTGACATCTCAGCTTTTGTTTTTAATTCCTTCATTTTCCAGCGGGATTCCAATGAATTTCCACGACAGCCTTCTGTAGGTGTCTTAACAAAGTTTGAAAAACAAGTCAACCCCTCTTTCATTGAAGCAGTTGCTCTTTGAAACACACTAGGCTATATCTTTTGTATTTTTGTGGCACATTTCACTCCTGTCTTTTGTAATATGTTTACATCTTATCTTCTCTGTTTCAGTGACAAAGACTGTGTGCGCTCCTCAGTGTAACGGCCGGTGCTTTGGCAGAAACCCAAACGATTGTTGCCACAGTGAATGTGTTGGAGGCTGCACAGGTCTCCTGGATACAGACTGCTTTGTGAGTCAGAAGTTCAGCCATTTTTTTCATATTGAAGTGTTCTTATCAGTTACTAATAGAGTGCATTCTATCAATCCTAGATTCACTTCATTCATTCTTATAGTTTTGTTTAAAATGTTTTTTTTTAAATTATTTTTTAATGCAGATAAAGTGAGCTGTTTGTGACTTTTTACAGGCTTGCAAAAACTTCAACAACTCAGGCTCATGTGTGACCCAGTGTCCCCAGGCTCTGATCTACAACAAGCACGCATTCAAAATGGAGCCCAATCCCAATGCCAAGTACCAGTTTGGCTCTATCTGTGTGTCCCAGTGCCGCGGTGAGTCCCCAACACACGCTGTCTTATCCCCTCTTCCCACTCCGAGTTTACATACAGCCACTGTTCTTCAGACACGATTGCAGTGTTTATCTTTGTTTTTCATAAAGCTCCAGCTGTTAGGCTGCTGAGGCTGTTTACTCTGGGTTTTATTGTGTTCGCTGACACAGTGCTGTGTAAACATTTTTACATCGCTTTCTCTCCTTGAACAGCAAACTTCGTGGTGGACGACAGCTCATGCGTGAGCAAGTGCCCGCCAGACAAAAAGGAAGTGGAGAAAAACGGAGTGAAACGATGTGAGCAGTGCGGAGGCCTCTGCCCAAAAGGTATCCAGCTGCGTGTAAATGCAAACCTGCGTTTTATTTTAGTCCAATTAAACAAGATTGCTGTCTCCTTCATTGGTCAGCACAAGAAAGTGTATTAAACATAACAAAAGTTCTATTATTAATACATTTAGCATGAACGTTATCTGCTCACATGCAGAAATTACAAAAAGTTCTCCACATTTGCTTTAGTCTTCTGTTCTTCCTTTTTATTTTCCTTCCAGCATGTCCCGGTACTGGAAGTTCAACCAGGGAAACTGTGGATGCCAAAAACATTGACAGTTTCATAAACTGCACTAAGATTCAGGGAAGTCTTGACTTCCTGGTGACGGGGATCGAAGGGTAAGAACAACATTGCTTTCTAGTCCAAATCTACTGTAAGGGCAACCTTTAAATCATTGGAAAGAGGGTCCTGAGTGGGAAAAAAAACAAAACAACACATGACGTGGAATCAGTTATTCTATTAGATGAAGTTATTGGATGAAGTTTTGTATTTGACCATTGTTCTGTCTTTCTCTGCTTGCGCAAAGTGATGCCTACAAAAAGATACCAGCCCTCGATCCAGAAAAACTCAAAGTCTTCAACACTGTGCAGGAGATTACAGGTATGCGTGAATTTATTTCAAAATATTTATTTTCCCATATCGTAGCCTAATTTAAAAAAACAAACAAACCAAAAAAACATGTTCTCTTTCAGATTTCCTTAACATCCAGTCATGGCCAGAAAGCCTGTCGGACCTGTCTGTCTTTTCCAACCTTCGAACCATTCAAGGCAGAACTCTTTACAAGTGAGGGTTGTTTGTTCATTTCATTGTTCGTGTTCCTCCAGATGCTGTGAGGCAATCTGTTGTATTCACTGATTCTTCAGTGGTGTAAAACTGATGATGTTTTTTTTCTTTATGTGATATTTTTACTCTCTTTAGGGGATCAAAGTCTAAAAGGTATGGTAGAACTTAGTGTCCAGTTTAATTAATCATCACTGCGGTGTTTAAGCTGTCAGCTTGCTTGATTAGGTTGGTGGTGGGCTTTACATTTTTTAACTGACAATATGTGCATGTTCTTATGGGTATGTTTGGGATTTTTTTCTTTTCTTTTTTTTGGTGTGTTGAGCCTGATTAAAATCGTTTGGAAGTAAAATGATGGTTCTGTTAGTTGGTTCTATTAACACTTCTGAATACTTATGTCACACAGAAATTAGCCTGTTTTTTAAATTAATTTCCCATCTTTTGCCACAGGTTTTGCTATGCCAAAAGCATATTAGTAAAATGGTTTATATAAGTCTAAATGCTCCTAAAATCTTGAAAAAAATATTTATTTAAAGGGTTGCTGTAATATACTTATAGCTCAGTTAAGAGCAGTGAGTATACTACCTGCTATAGATAGCCCTCTGAATGAACTCAGTCATGAGAAAAAGAGATCAGTCTGGACTAAAATGCCAGCTAAAGGTTGATCAGACCAAGGCAGCTTTCTGCAATCTTCAAACAACTCGTATTTTAAAATAATTTAATTTCCAATTAAAGCAAAAGCTGTTTTTTTAAACTTTTACATCACAAAACTTGTGCCATAAATAGTTATTTACATAGAAATCCTTAATGCTTTTGAAATGGATAAACCTAAAATGAGGTTGTAACAAAAAATGTAGAACGAATGATCCATAAACTCCAAATAGATGATTTTTAAAGAAATAAAATATGTATATGCTTTCAAAAATGCCGTTTTTGTCAGCTTGGCTTCTGACTTCCTCACCTCTTGTTTCAGGGGTTACTCCCTTCTGGTGATGAGGACCAAATCTCTCACCTCCCTCGGGCTGCGCTCGCTGCAGAAAATAAACGACGGCAGCATCTACATCGCTTTGAACAAGAAGCTTTGCTTTCACGACACCATGAACTGGACGCGCATCTTAAACAACAGCTCCCGTCTGCAAAAACGGAGCAAGCAAGTCGAAATCCGGGACAACCGGCTTCGAGAAGAGTGTGGTGAGTAACAATGAGAACCTGCTGAGTACAAACAATTAAGCAATTTTTAGAACTGAACTCATCACCACCGACCAGCACCTGTTATGGGACAGCAATGCCTTAATCAGTCTTTTCAAAAATACTTTATGTGCAGAAAAAGACAACTTTGTGTGCGACCCTTTGTGCTCTTCCGATGGCTGCTGGGGTCCCGGAGTGAATCAGTGTGTTTCCTGTAAGAAATACAGCCGAGAGGGGACATGTGTGGATGATTGCCTCTTCTTAAAGGGGTAAGTGTTCAGAAAATAACATCAAATTAAGCCTATTTTGCATCAGTTTGATTAAAGTTTTGTTTTGACGTAGCTACCTTGAGTATTTCAGTGTTGTCTCCAGCCTGAGTGACTTTTCTTGCCCTGAATGCAGAGACAGGAGGGAGTTCGCCACTGAGTTAGGGGAGTGTATGCCCTGCCACCTGGAGTGTAAGGTCCAAGCTGGGGTGGAGACCTGCAAGGGCCCGGTAGGATTTTCTCTTTTGACTAACTACAAATAAAATAATAAAACTTACTGAACTGAAGATAAAGTAACTTTGAGAGTTGGTTTACTTCTGCCCCCTAGTGGCAAACAACAAACAGGACTGTTACTTAACGTCTGTCTTTATATTTTCATGTTTTCTCTCGTTCAGGGAGCGGATCAGTGTGTAGCATGTGCCAGCCTGCAGGACGGTCCACACTGTGTCTCCTCGTGTCCTGACGGTGTCATGGGTGGAGAGGGAGTCATCTTTAAATACCCCAACAAACAAGGCAGATGTGAACCATGCCATGTCAACTGCACCCAAGGGTGAGAAATGTTGTGGCAATCTTTGGTGACACATTTTGTCTTTTTGTTCTATCTCTAACTGATTCTTAATTTGTTCTTTGTGCAGGTGCACTGGCCCAGGAAAGGGAGATTGTGTGGACACTGACAGATATATTTCTGGGTAAGCCATCGTCTCGTACAGACAGATTTGATGTCATTCTGACATTTTGGTTTGTGCTGAATATCTGACATATTTTCATTTCTGTTATTAGACAATCAACCACATTCATCGTGCTAGGAGTAATTTTCCTGCTCTTCTGCGGATTCTCCATTTTTGTGCTGACTGTTCTGTACCGTCGTGGTCTCGCCATCCGTCGCAAACGAGCCATGAGGAGATACATGGAGAGTGGGGAGGCAAGTCAGCCTCTCTAGTTTCATGTAATTATGATTTATTGTGGGCAATATTAACATACAGTATATCTTGTGTGCCTTCAGAGTTTTGAACCTTTGGAAGAGAAAGAAAAAGTCCTTGCTCGTATCTTGAAGCCTTCAGATATACGTAAGATCAAGCTGCTGGGTAATGGAGTATTTGGATCCGTCCATAAGGTATTTAGAATTGATGCTACAATGCTGAGTTTCCTTCCTTTTTTTCATGTGTCAATTCATCAAGCTGTCTCTGCTTTTTTTATTTTACAGGGCATTTGGATTCCTGAGGGAGACACGGTGAAGTTACCTGTTGCCATAAAGACGATTCAAGATCGCACTGGTCGACAGACCTTCTGCCAAGTGACAGATGTAAGACGATAACAAGTATTGTGTTAAAAATACAAATCAGTCACCGCATTCAAACCACCTGGCAGCCATTATATAGGTCATAGTGCTTTTTGTTGAATTCTGTTTTGTTCAGCGTTGTGACATTTCAGCAGATTCTTTTGGGTCATGTGGGTTGTAATGCGGTTGTTATTCGATTGGCAGTTCTGGGATGTCCCAAATCAGATTTGGACTTTTTGAATTTATGATTGGGAGAAAACTTTGTGCTCGTCATTGTTTTTCTGGACTGTTTTTGCCACGTCAGTAGGGTATAGGTGTGGCAGAAGGGTGTAGTCTTAGTATGTAAAATGTTATTGTTGATGGTACAAAGGAAGAAACGCTCCGTCACCTTATATATCTTACATATCACCTTTTTAATCTAAGGGCTTTTCCACTGTGTTTCTCACTTATTATTCCTACATTTTCTACTATCCCAATTCAGAAAAACGTAAGACTTTATGCAAATTGAAATAAAAACAGAATGTTAATGATTCGCGAACCCCAATTTTTTTCACAGTGGAACTAAGTAAACATGTCAAAGGTTTAAAATAAGAAAGTTGGACTTTTAAAAAAGAAGATATTTCTCAATTTGATGGTATCTCTAAAAAGCAGAGGCAACAAAAGGCTGTAAATGTGAATGGTACAAAAAAGAAACAACTGGAAGATTATTTTACAATTAATTAGACAATAAGAAGACTGAGTATAACAAAGCATTTTAGGAAGGCAGAATCTCTCAGAAGTAAAGATGGGAAGAGGTTCACCTGTTTGTGAAAAACAGCAAAAAATTGTGACATAATTTCGGGAATTTTGAAAAACTGAGAAGATACAATCTTTTACAGTTCATAATATCATCAAAACTACAAAAAAAATCATTATATTCTCTGTTTTCATTTATGTTTTATACAACATCCCATCTTTTTCAAAATTGGGCTTGTATTTTATAACTGCACTTTATAAATGAGATGCTTTGTTTTTATATTTTTACTCAGTGGTGTCAGTATATTCCAGAGAAAACAAGGTTCAGTGTTTTAAACCAAAACCACTTCAGCACACAGCCAGTGTGGAAATGTGACATGCCAATGTTCTCCATGAAATACACAAATGTTTTATGAAATCTGATGATTTAATGTAAATAACGTCCACAGCACATGATGATGATGGGAAGCCTGAACCACATTAACGTTGTTAAGACCTTGGGTATTTGTCCTGGGGACAGCCTGCAGCTCGTCACCCAGCTCAGCACTCACGGCTCCATGCTGGAGCACGTCAGGAGCAACAGGAACAAGCTCAGCCCCCAGAGGCTGCTCAACTGGTGTGTTCAAATTGCAAAGGTAAAGGATTCACGGATTTGACAGATTTCGATTACGTTTTTACACTTATGCTCAAACTGACTCACATTTTTTATGTCATCCACATCATCAGGGTATGAATTACCTGGAGGAGAACAGGATTGTTCACAGGAACTTGGCTGCCAGAAATGTGCTCTTGAACAATAATTTCACTGCACAGATTTCCGATTACGGGATTGCGGACCTGCTCTACCCTGATGACAAGAAGTACTTTTATAATGAAGTCAAGGTTATTTTTTCTCCTTTGATTTTACATTATTTCTATGCACATTTCATTGTTTCTTACATTCACTCACATCCAGATGTTTTAACCATAGACACCAATTAAGTGGATGGCCTTGGAGAGCATCTTATTTCGCAGATACACACATCAGAGTGATGTTTGGAGTTATGGTGAGTTTTGATACTAGTGCTGGAGAAACTGATACCTAAACACTGCAATAATGACGCATACTTTAAAGCTTTCACCTCAATCTGACTTCTTCTTTTTAGGTGTGACAATTTGGGAGATGATGTCTTATGGCACAGAGCCGTATGCAACAATGCGTCCTCAGGAGGTTCCGGACCTGCTGGAAAAAGGCGAGCGTCTGTCCCAGCCTCAAATATGCACCATCGACGTTTACATGGTCATGGTTAAATGTAAGGAACTGTTTTCATTCGTTTGACTTGTGTTAACTCTTACAAAATCTGTGACAAACAGTATATATATATTTTTTAAATCCAGGTTGGATGATTGATGAGAATGTCCGCCCAACGTTTAAGGAGCTGGCTGGTGAATTTACCAGAATGGCCAGAGATCCACCTCGCTACCTGGTGGTCAAAGTAATGACTGACGCTGTGCTGTTAAACACTTGTTTACAATGCTTTGTTTTAAAATGTTAATCTTTGGCTTGCCTCTGTTTGCCAGGAGGACTGCAGCCAACAGGAGGCCGCCCCTGATGAAGTTGCTCAGCGGAGTGCAGACCTGGATGACCTGGATGATCTAGATAATGAGCTGAATGACATGGTGACAGACGGAACACTGGACGACGTGACTCCAGCGCCCCATTACCTGTCCAGGAGTTTGAGTCGCATTTCCAAAATGGACACACAAAGAGTAAATGTAGTTTCTTTACATTTCACGGCACATTTATGTTTGGGAAAGTATCTACACCTCATTTATTCTTTTTGTGGTAAAGGTGATTCTAAATCCATCAACTGGAGCTGGATACCTGCCCATGACCCCTGGGGTTGACCTTACAGGACAGGTAGATACAGCAGCTTTTTAAAACCTGTTTGTATGTAAACTTGTAAAATTACTGATTTAATATTTTCTGATGCAGGCCATGTGGCAGTCACGGTCTCGACTAAACTCTGCACGCACCATGTCTGAGAGCTCCGAGGGATATGGCGCAGCAACTGAGATGGACATGAATGAGGACTTTTCTGTGACAGGGAGCCTGAAACGAAGACGTCACCGTGAAGACAGTGCTTATGTGTCTCAGAGGGACAGCATATCTGGAGGGCCATCGGAGACTCCTTCCCCAGAGATTGAGGAAGAAGATCAAAATGGATATGTGCTCCCTGGAGGCAGCCCTGAAAGAGGTGATACCATGATTTTAGATAGTTTATTTAATATATTTTGTTGTGTTTAATGTCAAAACAATAAAAACCATTGTTCACTGTTGGAAATGCAACATGCTCTTAATAAAGATAATAAAATAGTTCAATTCCAAGCAGATTATGGCTAGTCTGAAGGGGCCATCGCCGAAGTGGATTGATCCAAACTCAAATATTTCTCAAAACATATTCTAAAAGACTAACTAACACATTGTTTCATATGTTTTCAAATTCCAGATCCTTTACTGTTCTCATCCCGAGCAATGATGGTAAAGTCTCACTCGTCGGGCCTCTTGGATGACCCAGATGAAGAATATGAGTACATGAACAAGCAAACACCTGTTTCGCTGAGGCAAAACAGTCCCCGGCAGAAGTCGAACAAGAAGCGAAGCATATCTGTGTCTTCGCAAGTGATGGCCTGCTCCAGTGAAACTTCACTTTCTGTGGAGAGCAGAGGAGGACTAACAACGAACAACAACAGGTCTGACACAGAGCAGCAAGTCGAATATGAGTACATGGACATCAGAGGAAAGGAAAAGGACGAGAGCCCAGCAGAGCACGACCCTCCACCTCCTCCGATACTACCAAGGATAGGAAGAGAGTCGGATGACGAAGGGCAGGACGACTACGTGGAGGACGACAACTATCATTACACCAACCGTCAGCCGAAGCTGCGACAAGCTCTCAAAGACAAGAAGGAGCTGAGGGTTGAGAACAGAGACAGCAGCGGGGAGTACGAATACGAGGAGATGGATGGCTACGCCGCCCCGCCTCCGCCTGCTGATGCAGGGGTGTACCAGAACATGCAGGGGGAGGGAGCAGAAGGGGGAGCAGAGGTGCACCAATCAGGGTTTGAGCCACACGTGAGAGTGCGAGCTGGAGTCGGGGTTGGGGAACCTGTTGCTGGTGACAGGTCCTTCGACAACCCAGGCTACTGGCACAGCAGGATGTTCCTGAAGCCGAACGCAGTACCTACATGAAGAACATTTAGATCTCACTCCTGGGACAAAGTCATGAAGGACCTGAAATATGACACAGAAAAGCAGCAAAATGTAGCCTATGACACACACACACACACACACACACACACACACACACACACACACACACACACACACA
>JAVKLF010000110.1:11097670-11108760 GCA_034783495.1 Millerichthys robustus | reverse complement strand
CTCTGCATTCCTGTCTGCTTTGCCCATATCATACAGACCCCTCAAGATGAATAATAGAGCATTTTAGAGTCATTGCTCTTCTCCAGCCACTCTGGAACAACAGTCAGAGATACAATCTCTGTGTGTTCTGTAGTCAGCAGATGTTCTCTGCAGAGCTCGCCTCTTCAGGGGTTCTTATGGTGCATGTTCAAGCAAAGCAGCACAAAACGGACAAACATGTATTTACTTCACTGAAAAATTCGGTGCAATTTGGCTTAACATGAATCATTTTGTTTTAATTATCACATAAGGTTGAAAAACATTTACTTTCAACAAAATAAGAAAAACACAACACTGGAACATGCTTATCAGGTAATATCAGTCATAACAACCAAAATGTGCTCCCTGTTTATTTACCTGAAAGGTGAAGGTGGGCGATAGTGTTTTTCCCTATCGTGCCTGTCTGTGTTTTACTAAAATGTCTGGAGAATTTTTAATGAAACTTGCAGAAAATAATAACTGCATGTTTGTACATTTAGGCCTACCACTGATTACTTTTGAAGTTATTCCAGTTCAAGATGACCGCCTCAGCTAACTGACCTTATAAACCTCTCAATTAACTTTATAATTATTTTGTTAAGTTTCGGCTACTATTTGTTTGGATTGCCTAAAAATCTTGCAGGCATTGTCCAGCAGAATTGATAGTATCCCAGTCAAAGTCTGTCCTACCCTTTGGGTCTTTTTGATATTTTCCACCAAAAACATTGAATCGTTTGGTTTAAATTCAGTATCTGGAAAAATATCCATTAAATTTTTTTTAAAAACTGAGGTGGCTTTACTAATTTTGTGAAAAATGTGCTTGTTGACTTAAAATATTTAACTTAAATATAAAATTGGTTTGTGTTCAGCTGTAATAATGAGTTATATGAGCACAAGTGTAGAGAACACCTCGGTATAAAATACTTTGGTTACTACACCTCTCATAAGTGTTAATTATGAGGAATTAATGCAGATTCTTTCTACACAAGCAAAGATTTTATGCGAAATGTCTTTCAAACTCTGTGATGATATTGTATATTGCATTTATTTTTTAAAATCACACTATGTGGACTGACATGAGAGTGGATGAGGCGGTTAATTCAAGCAATAGCCTGAGGAAGCCATATTAACAAATAGTTTGGCACCCTTGTCTCATCCACTGGAAACTTAGCTTGAGGAAAAGAAAAAGGATAATATTTTTTTTAATCTCCTCCTGTAATTTATCTCTGCAGCTTTCGCCTTGAGCTCTTCCCATAGCGTGGCAGTGGAGTGAGGAGTGTCAGCAGCACTTTCTTTAGGAGTGGTATAAAGGCCCAATATAGAAATTGAAGTTCTGTGTTTCAGGAACCCCCGGTGTCTCATTCAAAGTTAGTTCCAATAAGCAGCAACGGGCCATGCAGCTGTAATGTTTACGATGCGGCTCACATATGTTGCTCGTATGTCGCTAATTTGCACCTCAGTGGGGTTAAATCCAATGATTCTGGGATTGGAGCAGGGCAGATATTCATGTTAGGGTCTATAAAGGAAAGTTTTTATTTGCACGGCTTGTGTTCTCCACTCAGCTGCAGCCATTAGCATATTCATTTAGTTTTCTTGCGGAAGAAAATCCTGTAGCATAAAACACGGCCATGTTTCCCTCGATGGGTGCAGTTGTCACCGGAGGTCTTCGGAGGCCAGTTTATTGCTTTAGATCTGCAATCTTTTATTTATTCACATTTTTCTTCAATGCTGAATATGTTTATTGTAGTGATAATTCAATGGACATGAAAGACTGTAAAGAAGCTTTTGATGGTTAAATGAAATTTGTTTGATTTACTTTCATATAAATGAAAGTTTTAGAACAGAACAAGTATCTGTGGACAAATGTTAATTCAAAAAGAATCGTATATGCTGTATTAATAAATTATTAGAACTGATTTTTGAATATTTTGATAAGAATATTTCTGTGTTTAGTTAATACGTTTTCTGGTAAAAGTAAAAAATGAAAACAGACACCACACATGTTAATGATGTACAAAAAAGGTTTGGAAAGTTGCATTTTCTTGTCCTAATGTTCATTTTACACTAATCTTTGGAAACATTTATAATCTGCCTGACTGTGAAAATTCCTCCAAAACACTTTGGACCCATTGAGACACAAATGGGGCGTCTGACAGTGAGAGTAGTGTAGAAAAAAGAAGCATAAAATTTTATTCTAACAAGATAATCAAGATAATTACTGCCTACCATCAACTGATAAAAGGCGATGATGGTTTTAACCTATGCTGTATGTATTTGTATGTTTTTTATAACAAATATCTTATGATAAAAATAATATCTTATAACTATCTTATAAGAAAATAATCATTGGTCAGTCTGATTTAGGATGGCTGCCACAGATAATTGACTTAAAGTAACATAAAAACTGCTAAAATATTTAGTAGATCATGGGAGGCTTTGTAATAAATCATTTGCAAAGCTTGTCCCAAGACAGAAGCAACTTTGTCTCTCCTCATCCTAACAGACTCTTAGTTGAACTCTGTGGCAGTGGGTGATATACATTCCTACAAAAATGCTAAGTCTTTAATATTCATGTTAAATACCAGTGTTTTAAATGCTGCAAATAATTAGTCTAACGTTTGCAAACAGAGGAGAAAAAAAAAGACAAAATGTTGTTACAGGGTGTAATATTGGCCAACATCAGCTAGAAGTTGGCAAACAAAAAAAAGCATAAAGAAAACAAAATAAAACTCTGCTATTTTATACAGATTAAACACAATTTGCTTATCATGAAAATTACTCAACTTTTGTTCAGGGCCTTTGATACCTTTAAAGTGAGCATGAAATATTTTCCTCTTATTTCCCATCTTTAGGCTGAAGTAAGATCTGACAATTTCAATTTCAGCAGTGACGATAAAACTTTGATTCAAATAGATTTAAAGCAAATCAAATCATAGAACATGAAACATTAAACATATACATTAGTAGCAGTGTTAGATTGCTTTTAAAGCAATTTACTTTGTATCCCAGTTTCCATCTTTCTTCTTTGTCCCTTCCTGCAGTGCCTACACAGAAGCGTACAAGGTGTGTACCGTAGCTGCTGGTCCACAAACTGCTTTTGTACCTGAGACGCTGTGCGAGGAAGACCAAGGACGCACTTCAGAGGAGGAAGATGGAGCAGTAGACATGAACTATGACAGACAGGTTGGCTCTCCGGCATGTCGAGTTTCACTGAAGATGGAAAACAATTACTGAGTGTAGAAAAGTTGTGTCCATCAGCCATTTTAGCATAAAATATCAAATAATCTATAAATTATACACTATCTGCCCACACTCATATTACTTATTAGGCCATTTTTAGTTTGATTACAGCTTGTGTTTGCTGCACAATATGCATTTTCTATTAGTTTTCCTACCTGTAGTTGATTTTTCCCCCTACTATCTTGTTGACGTGAGAGCCAGACAGCTGTATTCAGGAAGAGGCAGGTTAATGGGGGTTAATGGGTTGTTGCCAGATTGTCTTCATTATTTAGATTTTAACTGCTGCTTTGAGATGCTGTGAGGAGGAGAGACCGTTTATTTGTTGAACCCAGTCCAAATACATTTTTCCTAATGCTGAGCCGATTATAAGTGAACACTGTGATCATTTACAGCCTAACGGTCGATCCAGAGCCTTTTACATCGTGAAAGAGCTGGTGGATACGGAGAGGTTGTAAGTATAAATTTGTAACATTTCATTAACATTTCTTTAAAGGCTTTACCCAAAAAATAATCACTCTTTTATATCAACCCTAAATATGTGCTGTTTTTTTTTCTGCCCTCAGACATGTGAAGGGTCTCAAACTGCTGCAGAAAGTGAGTTAAAACTGCAAAAAACTGAAACTCCATGGTGCTTCATGTTATTCAGTAAACCTTAAAGTTCATGTGCGTTAACTAGTAATGGATGAAATGTGTTTGGGTTCTTTAGAAAAGTATCCTTGCTCAAGTTGACATAATTACATTTGGCTAAAAATAACCATAAACTTCTGGAACAGTGTTGGATAAATTGGAAAAAAGTAAATGAACAGCATCACATTTGACAAATACAAACACATCGTTCCATATGTGAGGTATGGAGGTGGAGGAATGATGATTAGGTTTTTTTAACTACAGAATCAGGGCAACTTTCAGTCTTTGAGTTGACTGGGGGGTTATTTCAGATCTTAACACATGCCATCAACAAATGCCTGTTGTTCAGAGGAAACTGAGGCATCATCGAAAATTCCTTCTCAACAATATTAGAAACTCTTCAGGTCGTAAAGAAGATTTCTTCAAGTTATTGCTGCAAAACTCCTTTTACACTCTGCCTGTGCAACAGAGTTTACTTCCAAATAATGACTACGTGTCATCTGAAGATTTGATTTGAAAATCTAATATAGACACGATTATTTCATTTTATACCTGCATGTTTGCATGATGGCATCTTTTATACATCAGTTTTTTACGACATAATTTAGGTTTGTGCATTCTTTTTTTTGGTTTAGCTCTAATTTCAGCTTATTGTTCTCTCTGAATGCACATCGTTAATGCCACAGTTTGAATTTTTACACTAAATTGTTTGGTTCACTGATGCAGTTTAGAGCAAAAGGCCTTGCCCAGGGCCTCCTCAGCAGAGGAAAGGAAGAAGGAGTGAAGCCCTATCTTTCATTTTCCTCTTAGTGTGGAAAATAAATGAGTGATCTAAATCAGTGAAGCTCCAGCGCTAGTAGAGATAAGCTGTTTTTGCACAATACTTCATGTACTCCCTGTTGTCTGATATTATCTTAGAGGAGCGGAAGGGAAAACAAACTGTAAGGAAACTGTAAGATTTGTCTGTTTGTAACTGAAACTGTGAAATAAATTCAACACGCTCCTCTGTGTGTGACAGGACTTTAGGGAGGCGGTGGGGGCTGCGACTGGGGACGACGGGCAGCCTGCGCTGAATGACGAGAGACTTAGGGAGATTCTGAATGAGTTACCTGATATTTACAATCTGCACTGCACAATTCTTACAGAACTGGAGAGTCGAGTCACACACTGGTGAGACATGAGGCTGAGACACGAGACACACTGCTCAGACATGAGACAACAAACTGATGCGCTCTTCTTCCTGCCTTTCTTCAGGGAGGACGGCCAAAGAATCGCTGACATCTTCCTAACGAGGAAATCAGAGTTCCTGGTCTTCACCACCTACATCGGCCACTACGATCGAAGCATCAGTTTACTGGAGGACAGCTGCCGAACGTCACCTGCCTTTGCAGCCGTTGTTCAAAAGTTTGAGGTGAGAACTGGTTTCCTTTTCTGTCTTATTTTTTTATTGTTGATTAAATGCAGAACAAGTGAGCTCCATTTCTCAGCTACTACTATACCAAATTATAACTAAATATCTGTAGAATTGACTGAGTTATACCAATTTTAGTGCCTTCTAATATCAGTTGGCTGTGGCAGTTAATCAGTTGTAGATGTAGATCCATTAATTACATTCTGAAGGTTTCATTAAACTCTATCCAGTGGTGAGATTTTGCTAACAGACATTTAATTTCAGTTGTTAAGGTTTTAACTCGTTTTTCATTTATGTTCTCTTGTATACACAGTATATCACAGAAAGAATCATTGTTTTGCAAAAACTATAGAAAGTACATTTTACTGGTTCAGTTGAATTTTTTTTATAGACTGCTTCATGTCAGCAGAGGATGTCAGGAGCTTTGTATAAAGCTGGAGTGTGCAGGGCTCAGATGCATACGGACTCACAGGAAAAAAAGTGTACATATTTATTAAAAAATAAATAAAGAGGCTGACATGGCGGCAAACAAAGAGCTAACAAACACCTTGGTGCATAAAACACACTGAGGGATAGCGCGCAGGGGAGACGAGCATGGACACCAAACTAAGGAAAGAGACACCAAACAATAAACCGACAAGGAGGAAGTGAGAAAGAACGAGTTATGTACACACAGAGGAGGGAGGAAAATGACCAACACCTGGAGGGAGAGGCTGATTAGAACTATGGGCAGGGAGAGAAGCAGAGAGTGAACAGAGGGAGAAGACACACGAGGCCAGAAGACAAGAGAAAACAAAACCAGAGAGAAAACCTCAGATCCCGACACTTTGAATGAAAGCAGAACAATCTTTCCTTTTTCTCATCTGCTCTTCTTTTCTACCTCACCTTCAGTAGGTAAAAGTAGAGGAATGTTTGACTTATGAGATTATTTTTTGGATTTTTTTCAGCCTGTGTCAACAAAAGTAACCAACATGTCTGGGTTATCACTGATTTAATCTATAATCCACAAGCTTTTATAGATGAAACAAGCACTAAATCCAGAGTCATGGTGATGATTTCAGCAAATAAGGAAAAAAAACACTTTTTTTCAAGGGCAGCACTTTTATTTTTAAATTAGAAAATGTACTGTTGTGGCACCAACCCTATGGAGTTTCAATACTGACGCTCTTATTTTTAAACAAGTCAGCAAAGCTACATTCTCAGTAAGGCTCCTACAGTAAAGAAGAGTGTAAAAGATCTCAAATAGGATTTAATAATAAACTGAATAAAAAACAAAATGCTGCATCATCTGTTTGCCATTCAGTTTCACATTGAAACATTTTGCAGATAAACTTCTGACTGTGTCAGGGATCAATATTAAAGGTGCTGTTTGTCCCCTCGAAGCTCGGTGCCACAGACTACCGCTGACTTTGTAATAAAGAGCCAGTTTGTAGCTGAATGTCCACCGGGCCTGTCTAAATGTCTCTCGTTTATGAGCAGAGGACTTTTTCGTGTTTTGCCTCCTTTTTATCGACCACTGAGGGAAGGATTTGGCGAGGAGTCTTTGCAGAGCTTTGCAGTTTTCTGTCAGATTTAGGAGTGCTCATGTTGGAAATGTCCCATGTTTCCCCTAAGCTTTTTTGTTATTAATGCCAGTGTTATTTATTTATTTGACTCTTTGTCCTTTAGATGAGAAGCTGCAAACAGAGAATGGACAAGATATTCTTTATCCAAATATAAAAAATTGTCAGCCTTTATGTTGTCTTTGAAACTTTTAAACAGTGTTTAATCGTCACTGTGTGTTTGCTCATTTGTCAGCAAAATATTACATGAAACACTGGATGGATTGCGAACTTTTGTGAGCACAAAAATGGCTAAAACTCTGCCATATTTACAGATATTGACCTAATGTTGATGTGAAAGTAGCTGAGACTCCCACCCAGCATGTACTCAGAGTGCCAACAGATCGCACGAGATCTGGGAAATAATTTTGGTGCTTCTGCACAAAATTTGAGTTTTTACCTGAGTGTATTTTACCGTTTACCATGTATGTGGTGTTTTTTGTTTTGTTTGCCAGGAGAAAAGCCCATGCGGAGACAGAGTTTCATTCAAACAACAGCTCCTGCATGTCATCGTACGTGTGGCTCAGTATCGCATGATTCTCACCGGTGAGGAAAATAAGAGGAGATTTGAATAAATACAAACAGGATTTCTTTCCTGAATCATCGTTTGGGCTTGACTCTCTGAAGGTGATTTATTTTCTCTCCCCTCTCACAGATTATCTGAACAATCTCTCTCCTGATTCCAAGGAGTATGAAGACACCCAAGGTACAGTAAACATGTAGCAATGTGTACTTCTGCTG
Source organism: Millerichthys robustus (assembly GCA_034783495.1). Taxonomy (NCBI): domain Eukaryota; kingdom Metazoa; phylum Chordata; class Actinopteri; order Cyprinodontiformes; family Rivulidae; genus Millerichthys; species Millerichthys robustus. The sequence goes on along the minus strand of JAVKLF010000110.1, from coordinate 11,101,122 downwards.
CTCAGTTCAGGCTCTTTCTTACTACCAAGAGAGCTTTTCTGGCCTCTGTGTTTATTTGCACACATATGGCACAAAGAAATGGCCATAAGAGAGCCAATTTAATCTTTTTTTCTTTGTGGTTAGAATCCCTCAGACAGTCGTTTAGCGTTCTTTTTTGTCTGAAGACTGTGATGTGTTGCCCACAAGAAGGCAAGCTGCAGCAGCACTATCTCAAACAGCATCTCTGATAAGAGAGCCACCTCAGACTAAACACAGAGACACTTCCAGACATCTCACTTAGTCTATCGAGCGCACGGAGTCAAGCGATCATCTCCTCAAACGTGAATATTTGTTGTGGCTGCTGTCAGTGTCCTGATCCTCGTGTCTGTTTGTCTCATTCAGCTGCTGTCGCAGTCGTGGCTGATATCGCAGATCAGGTCAGCGACAGTTTAAAACATGGGGTAAGTTTCAAATATTACTCTTGAATCGTACGCCAAAGATTTGCCCAAATCCAGAACTATGTATCTTCTACACAGCAAATGAAGGGGATGTTACTAATTATTACACAATGAATGAATGCAAGAGCCTGAATGAAACTATTGTAATTTATTTTATTTAATTTTCCTCATTTATATAAATCATGCTCCAACTCATGACCCAGAATTCTCTATGTTAGCATTAGGCTCATTGTCCTGCAGTTTTGTATAATTGAAAACATTTTATTGCTTCCATCAGAGGCCATGCAAACATTTTAGCTGATGAGTTACTTTGTTATTTGAAGTTACTTTTCTTTTTGATTCAGGTGATAACATTTGTAGACTAAGCCTAACATTATCACATTCTTTGATATTTTCCCCCCTTATTTTGGCTTCACGTGTCTGTAACATTTTTTTTTTGGTTGTTTTGTCTGCGTTTCTCAGGAGAACCTGTTGCGTCTGACCAACATCGCGTACAGCGTTCGTGGCCAGCGTGACCTGCTTCATCCTGGCAGGGTAACGACTCTGATAACAACATTGTTTCTATCTGAGCCTCGCCAGCCCACCCTGTCTGCCCTCCGTCACCCCTCCATGCCCTTTAAGCAGTCAGTCAGTCAGGCTGGACCTAAATAACACAGAGGACTGTAGATGGACCAGATTTCTTGCACAAGATGATTATTTGTATTGTTTTTTTTTTTACTGCCAGGTTTTTGTGAAAGAGGGTACCCTGATGAAGGTCAGCAGGAAGAGCCGCCAGCCTCGCCATTTGTTTTTGGTAAACACTGCTTCCTGTTGGTGCACAGACACATTTACTTTTATTTGCTGATTCTAAATAATAAAGGTATAGACAAACTAATCACAGTTTGTTTAATTTTCTAATTTAGAGTGTCACATGCAGTCAGGAATGATTTGTTTCTGTATCCAACCTGAGTGATAAAGAGCAGAGTTTCCTGACAGGATGTTTCTAAATGTTTATTTCCTGCTGACAGCACAGGGAAGGTCAGCTACCTAAGATGTGAAAACACACCTCACCAGAACTATTACTAGTCCCCTTGTTATGGTTTTAGTCCCTTAAATGTAAATTCACTAGGATCATTTTAGAAGAAGAAAGAAAAGGAGGACAGTCAGACAGTGACTGTGTTTCATCAATTATTACAAAAAATAAAACATCTGCAGGTGTTTCCTTATAATAAAGTAATAAAACACCCAGAGACAGAACGCAAAAAGATATAGTAGAAAAATTATAATGGGATGAAAAAAATATATGTTAATGTCAATAAATCAATAAATTCTTCCTTCTGTCAGGTATAGATTATCTTTTTTCTTGTCTTTAATTTTTAATTTATAGGAAAATTAATTATTTGTAATATTAATAAATATGTTTGGAGTGGTTATGAAGGACTGGAGTATGACTTTATGTTTCAGCCATAAAGCTGTTTTATCGTTAAATATGTTTTCCATCCTGTTAAATAAATGTAATCATTTTTCTAAACTTTAAATTAGACCATAGTGACACCTACAGGGGAGTTGCAATATTACATGAATAATCTGAGTAGACTTCTGTCTTTATTACTACTTTTTTGAACATTTCATCACATTTGCAGCCATTCAAGACTTGACAGTTCTGCAGATTAGCTTTTTCTTGTCTTTCATCAGATGAATGATGTGCTGCTCTATACCTACCCTCAGCAGGACGGGAAATACAGACTGAAGAACACTTTACCTCTGACAGGGTTAAAGGTCAGCCCAGATGTTAGAATCGCTTTGACTTTTAGCAATAGTTTTCATACAAAATTGTAAAGAACTTATGTATATTTAAATTTTCTGACAACATATATTGTTTTAACACTACAGCTTTAAAATTATCAGCTAAAACAAGTCAAAATTTCAACCATCAGAAAAGTCTTATTGGTGATTTTCTACCATTTTTGTCTGTTTGATAATTGTAAATTTTGTGATTAATTGCCCAGGTCAGTAAACCCAATATACAAAATGTCCAACATGCACTGAAAATAGAAGGGACAGACATCTCCATCATTCTGTCTGCTAGGTGGGTTACACTAAAGTAAAAAAAACAAAAAACATTTATCATTAAAGCACCAAACGTTATGTTTGCAGAGTGAATGTTTTTTTGTATTTGATGTTGATGACATTTAGACAATTAAAGTGAGTTTGTGTGCACTGTTTGTAGTTCCTTCCTTGAAAGAGAGGACTGGTTTTACACCTTGAACCGCACTATGACCAAACACACAAGAGGCTCTGTGGGTCTCAGCAGCTGCTCAGCAGAGGTGAGTAAATCCTGCTTTGTATCGCTGTGTCTTCTCAATGCTCAGCCACATGTTTTTATTTCAGTCATGCTTATCTATACCCACCAGAATGAGACAGATGGTGCAGCTTCTGCTCATCAAGCTTCCGAGTGTGATAAATCGCTGGATGTGTGTGTGTGTGTTTTCCAGGCCAGAGATCGTCTTGGGCTGTCCCTGGGAGAAAAAGCTCCCACCCTCGTTCCTGTCTCACAGGTGATGATGTGCATGAACTGCACTGCAGATTTCAGCCTAACTCTCCGCAGACACCACTGCCACAGCTGCGGACGAGTAAGTCACACACAAAGAAACCAAAGTACTGTGAAACACACAACTTTAATTAACAATGTTCAAAATTCTAAGGGGAAAAAAAGGAAATTTCTGTTGCTTGTATGAATGAAATTATCAATCTTTTTATCAGATTGTTTTTGTGTGTGTTTAATTTGTTTACTTCCATATTGTTGTATGACAGATTGTTTGTCGAAGCTGCTCCAGGAACAGATATCCCCTGAAGTACATGAAAGACCGCATGGCTAAAGTGTGTGATCACTGTTTTAATGAGCTAAAAAGGAGAGGTAAAAAGACTGCTCAGATAAATTAAAATGCATCTTTATTGTCATCTTTATAATATATTGTCTTTATAGATCCTATGTTGTGTTTGCATTATTGAGCAATAAAACAGTTACTTTTGCAG